>CM076584.1:89238837-89331038 GCA_034641835.2 Pinus albicaulis | reverse complement strand
CACCTTTGGTGACGTTCAGGTTTTGGTGACGAAGACTCTTTTGACCCTCACCAATGAGCTTATGGTGACATTTTTCGCCCCTCACCAATGTCCTTTTTTCTTGTAGTGCAAAACAAACAAAATCTTTGCATGGGTTGAAAGGATTTATAAACCCAACTCCATTTCAGAAAACCATTGAGTGGGATGAAAACTTGAATGAAACTTTGCCAAGGGCAAGATCCCCACTGCATGAAGAGATTCCTCCTTCAAAGAAAGACCAAGATCTAGGGTCTATCATTGTTGGTGAGGCATTCTCACATATTGGTGAGGAGAAAGAAAAGGCTGGAGGTAACAGCGTTGTCATATCAAGAGCACATCCAGTACCTCATGAAGAGGAAGATGGAGCCTTTGCTCCAAGGAGAGAAACTCTTGCACTCTTGCAAGGAGTTCCAAAGAATCTCACATATGGAGGTCATGGCACAGTCCATTTGCAGCATGTGTCATCATTGACAAACTGTGAGATCTTGAAGATAGAAGGAGATAAAGGGGAGGACAAGCATCATATGATGAGAAGCACACACCCCTCTCTATTTCAAAAGATTGATGCACAAAGGAGGCAGGAGGATTTGTGCAATGAGGGGAAGGACAAATCAGTCCACACACATATACATCTTGCTCTATGCCATGATGTCTCTTTGCATGGAGGCATTCCACCAAGGAGACCCCCTGATTGGAAGATAAACAAAGTGTTCTCTCAACTTATTGCAGCAATGACATATTTGGCTAAGGAAGGAGCCTTGGGAGAAGCTACCACATCGCTGAGAACCTTTGATGGGTTCCAAGGAGAGATGAGCAATTTCCTGATATGGACATTGCTATCTTCCATTCAGCTAATTGCGCTGGAAAAGAAGGATTCAGAAATCTATGATGGTATGAGCATAGTGTTAAAAGGCCACTCCATAGCCTTGGAGCAGCAAATGATACTTCTACATATAATGAAGATTTATGAATATAACAAGAGGATATTACCACTCTTGTATGGATGGACCAAACTATGGAAGTTTTGGAAGAAAGAGAGCTTTCAAAAGGAGGTTGACTTCCATGTACTTCAATCTTGTCTTGAGAAAGATCAGCTGCAAGATAGGCAGCAAAAGTGGAGTGACATTCCTCCAACATGTGGCTTTGGCATTGAGCATGTCAAAGAGGAGAGTCATCATATAGCAGGTGCTTCACTTCAGATTTCTACAGCGTTGTCATTGTTGGGAAGCCTAGATCCATATTGGAAGTCCCAACTCTTGGTGGAATATTCCAAGAACCTCTTCACGTGTAAGGTTCTTAATGGGCAAGTGATGGACAGGAGGTATAAAGTGGTTGAGGGAGTCATTTATTCTCATGATCAAATCTATTTGACCAGAGACTCCAAGCTCAAGGATAAACTACTTGATGCAGCCTATGAGATCTTGCTTTCTAAACCAACTAATTTCATTAGAGCATACCGTACTATCTTGGAGGAATTGATGTGGGAAAACTTCAAAGAGGAGATGCAATATCATATGAAGAAGTGCATAGATTATTTGCTAGTTGAGAAGGAACATAACTCTTGGGAAGAGTTATCATTACCACCTCCTTATTCATTGGGTGTGAGAGGGAGCTCATCCATGAGCTACCTCACTAATTTAAACCAAGTGTATGGTAAGGCTTGTATTTTTTAACATCGTGATATATTTACCATATACTTGCATTCTCTTAACACTCATGTGCAGGGTATTGCTCCAAGAGGGGGCACTCTTCCTTATTGGATTCATGGGCTACTTGGGGCCATGAGCAATGATGTTGTTCACCATTCCCTAGAAGATTTTGGGGAGATGATGTATTCTTCATGGTGTGATTCATTAACACCAACCATCATACACCTTCTCCAAGCATGCACGAAGAATGGGGCAGCAAACAAGTGGTGGGAGAAACACTTGTTATATCATATTCTATGGCAGTTAGCAGCAAAACTGCATTGGTTTCACTTGAGGGACCATTGTCCTTCTCCCTTTTTACATATGGCAGCTAGCATGACTTTAATTATGATTCCATATGCTGAAGATGTTCTTAACTTTGTTGGGAACATGATTGGAGGGGAGACACATTGGTTGGGTGTGTCCTTGGGGAAAGAAATTTCCCACACCTTTTGCACTACATGCTTCAAGGGGAGCATGGGAGATGATATGGCCACTATAGTAGATCACTTGTTTCTTTATGAGGTAGGCCATATGATTGTTTGGAGCACTTGGGACATGCCTCTCATGAGCATTTGGGAGGAGCTCTTCTATGAATTTCCAAGCTGGGAGGTGATTCATTTCATTTGGATGATAGCATGGAGATGGGAGTCTTTCATTGGGAATGAAGTTCCCTATGATTGTCATCACTTCTACCTTGAGGAGGCCATTAAACAGCGAGAAGGTTTTCATATAAACCTTCCATTCTTTCATGATGAGAGCCATTTAGTTTATCCACCAAAGGCCAACTTACACATTTGGGAGGAACCATTGGGAGACAAAATTGTGGCAGAATATCTGAAGCAATGGTGGAGACTATTGGATGTGGAGGCCACAAGAGGAGGAGGGGAGATTTTGCAGCACCCTTGCAATTGCTTGAGGACAAGCAACATTTGGGAGGGGAAGACTGTAATATTCATAAATTAGCATGCAGCTAATAGGAATATTAATTTTGCACTTGACATCTAGTTAGATGAATAAATGGGTAAGGAGGCCCATAAGTATCTTAAGTAGGCATAAAATCCCTCTTAATGTGAAAAGGGATCATGTTAATAACTAGATCAAGCACTCTCATGTGTGAACAAGGGTCAATATATGTGGACAAGGTCAAGTTTGACCAAGTCAACAACACTAATGTATGAGGAGTGGATCATCAATAAAGACGGCTCAATGTGAATGAGGATCAATTCAGCTAGTCAGAATGAAGACACCTTGGGTGTGAAAGGAGACAATGCATAAAGACTAAGTCATGGTTGACCAAATAAAACAGCGTTGTAAATAGAAGGGTGGAACTAATGGAGACGGCGTAATTTTGGAGGAGGAGCCTTAGCATGGAAGTAACCTCATAGATGGGTGGGACCCATGGTGAGGATGCTCATCAACTATATAATAGAGGGAATGGCACCCATATGGGACATGAATGAAGATATGAATTTATGACCAGGTGTTTAGCTAAGTTTGTTGCACTGTTTAGTGCAAGGGTTTTCTCATGCAGGAATTCCCCACTCTTGCTTGGAAATCTTGTTTAAGAAATCTGAGAGGAGTTTTCTGGACTTCATTTCCACTATCCAGCACTTGGCCAAGCAGTCACCTACAGCCACAGCGCAGTTTCTTGGAGGATCTGCGTTATTTTACAGGGTGTGGCAATGGGAGGGTTTAAACCCCTGTATTTCGAGCTAGTTTCCCTGAAGGAGGATCAGCCTTTTTCCCGGAAAACTAGTAGGAGGAGAATACAGCCATTTCTTTGTATTATCAGCCATTTTTATGCAGTGTTTCAGCCATATAGCGTTATTCAACCATAGATCTACAGTAAATACTTCATGTATCTCATGTTTGTCAAGAAACCTTTGCCAGGTCATCTTGGATCTATGTAAAAGAGACTAGATCTTTGTTTTTAAACCCCATTGATTAATATAATAGCAGATCTGATTTGTCTCACTATTTCTGAGTCTAAACCCTCAATAAACTGCGTTGTCACTTTCTGCAGTAATTCTGTGTTGCAGTAGTCTTGGGGTTGCATTGTTTTTGGGTTGTTTTGGGCATAGGAGGCCTGTTTAACTATGCAAAAGTGATTTGTTTCTGATTTCCTTTTGTATTTGGTTTTTATAATGTCTGATCTAAAGGATCCATGGGCGCCATTCATCTGTTAATGCATAAATTTCTGAAAAATGTGTTTTCTGTGCATGTATTGGTGATTTTCCCATTTGGGAATATTACAGAAACCCTCATAATGATCTCAATTCCCCACATCCCCGAGGGTTAGCTCAGTTGGTCGAGTCCCTGTCATTAAAGCACCTCTGTTATTGAGAGGTCAAGGGTTGAATTCTCTCGACATTCTCGGGGCCAAACTCTCTGGTTGAACGGGCAGGAAGTGATCCTTTCAAGTAGATCTGTGTGATAAAATTATTCCATGGACGTAGAAGTCACCAATCTCCAAGAACTGTGAACCACATAGAAACAAAAAAAAATTATCTTAATTCCCCAAATATATCACCAGTTTATAGACATCTAAGTACCTCAATAATATTTGAAAGACAACTAGAACAATATAGGTCAAGCACTAAGCATCAAATGACTACAATACATCAGTCCCGATAGTAACCAAGACAATTCCTAGTTTCAACATTGAACTGAGTCATCTCCAAAGCTTGTCCTGTGGACAATTATGTAAAGAAGGTATAAGCCAAAAGCTAAAGGTTCTTTGTAACATTTGGAACATTTGTCCAGATCACAAAATTAGCCATCATAGCTGACCAATCACATCAAAAGAGTACGAAGATATCTGTACATAGGGACTGGCTATACTACTATTTGTAGGACAATGAAAAACAACCTATTCGAACATGAGATACAAACATGAATTTCATACAGTGAAGGGTCCTGCTTTCTGAAAGCATTACGTATATATATCCCTCCTCAAGATTTGGCCATACAATGCCAGATTGTCATCCATGCTAGGATGAATTGTCCTGACTATAGCTTTTTGTGATAAGAATAGAGTAGATATCCATCCTTAAATGGAATCTCAGAGTAATGTCAGCAAGTAAAACAAGATATTTTTTGCATTGTTCCTATTGTCCATGAAAGGAGTTATCTCTTATTTTATCGAAAACTCAAATTCTGGAACTGGAATTGGAATTAATAGGAGGATTCATTGATTTCTGAAAACCTGGATAGGAAAATAGTATTCATCCAAATGACTTGCAGCTCAACCCTTGTGCTAACACTTTGCAAGTTATCAGTGTAAGTTTGACGTTGTTATTGAGCAGAATTTCAAGAGAAAAAAGTTTCCAAATATCAAATACCATACTGAGGGCTGACTGACACCCGAACAAGATTAGGAAGCAAATCAGAATTGACTAATGACTACATAAACAAAAAGCTACAGTTGTAGGATAAAAATATAAACCGTCACTGCTTGCTATTGTTCAATCTATAATTTCTGATGCAACTTTTCTTCGCGAGCTAAATGAAAGTACCATTTGAACATAAATAAACTGCAACAGCTTGAGAATGCTTAGAGGTGAAGATAATAAGCATGCCTTTCCCTTACCCATACACAAGGATTGTAAGTTAACCCACATGTACCTTGCCGCACATTCTGAATTGGGAGTGAGATCGAATTAGTAAAATCACAAACAGAAGAATAAGACAAAGATATATCACTTGTTTACACCTCAAATTTCTCTGAATTTTCATTACTATCACATAAAAATCAAAATACAGATTATCAAACAAATGTTCAGTCTATTGACATTCCAAACGTAACATTCACCTATCAGTCAGCCACGTATTGACATGATTATTTAAATTTCATTTTTTTTTTAAAAATCGACACAATTATTTAAACTCAAAACTGATTAGTTAAGTATCAAGTCTTGGAAAAGGAGAAACAAGAGAGTTACCTAGGATTCTATCGAAATATCCAGAATGAAGAATCCGCCACCAGTAGATGCAAGATCAGAATTATGACCGTTAAACCTGCTCAGACATTCCAGATCCATGCTCAATAAACCTTACCAAACTCAAATAATCCAGTAGTCCATTTAAAAGCACTTAGCACATTGCAAGTGAGCTGCCAGAGACAACACTTACATCAAAGATGAGAGTGTTTATTTGTATGCCACTTCTTCACCCTGGTGCATATGCTGCAAACATGTAATTTCCTAATAGTTCCTTCTTTTAGAATTTGGAAAATAGGACTATCATGAAACTATTTGCTGAGGCTGATACAGCAAGACTCTCCAGAGCACAAATGCTTGATTGGCCAAAGCCAGAAAATATGTGTCTTGCTTATCATCACCCTTAGTTTTCACAAGAACAAAACCTGTCCTTAGGATGATGTAAGCAGTTGACATCTCTGACAACCATTTCTCAACCAAATATCTGCAGAGAAAATTTGTCACAGTGTGACAATTATCCCAGATAGGCAATTGTCAAACATAGTTCTTAACGAATTTAACAACTATCTGTGAATAGAGATGCTAAGGAATCCAAGAATAGCCAACTTTTAACTGGGACAGCACAGAATGTGTTCATTCTGATCCCCCTCTATGTCATGGGACACAAAGTCCGTGTCAGGCACATACCCTGCCTCTTTCATTTGTTCAGTCAACTGCTCTAATACTGCATAGATTTTCTCTGCTTGTGGATGAAATCTATCTCCTTTGATAAATGTATGCACTTTATTGCTGACCTCGATCCAGCTGTATCCCGGTTGCTTCTTAACACCCATTTTTCTCATCATCTTTCTCATACGAGATGCATCACCCCATCTGCCAGAGGAAGCATAGATGTTTGACATAGCCACATAAGTTGCTGGATTTTCTGGTTGCAACTTAAACAGGTGCTCTGCTGCACGCTCACCTAGCTGAATATTTCCATGAGTTACGCAGGCACCGAGCAAGGCTCCCCAAACAGCAGCATTAGGTTCGACGGGCATTTTGTTTACAAAGTCTTCTGCCTCATCCAGGTGCCCAAAGCGGCCAAGAAGGTCAACCATACAGGCATAATGCTCTGCCCTTGGCATGAGTGAGTTAGTGTTAATCATGGAATAGAAGTAATGTCGACCTTTGTCAACCAAACCTGTGTGGTTGCAAGCAGTTAGAACACTAACAAGGGTGATTCCATCAGGCTCTATACCCAGCTGTTTCATATGTTCGGATAATTCAAGTGCCTCCTTCCCATATCCATGTTGAGCATATCCTGCAATCATTGAATTCCATGAAACTACATCCATCTTGCCCAGCTTATTAAAGACTTCCCGTGCTTGAGCTATGTTTCCACACTTGGCATACATGGTTACAAGGGCATTCCCCACAGAAAGATCTGACACAGCTCCTCTTTTAATTGCGAACCCATGGAACTCCTTCCCCAGTTCTAAAATTGCTAGGCTGCCACATACACTGAGAACAATTGTAAACGTGGCCTGGTCTGCCTTTACGGCAGCCCTTTGCATGTGAGAAAAATGTTTCAGGGCATCCTCATAAAGCCCATTCTGGGCATATCCAGATATCATTGCATTCCATGAAACGGCATTTCTTTCGGGCATTAAATTGAACACTCGGACTGCATCTTCAATTCTTCCATTCTGGGCATATCCTGCAATCATGGCAGTGGATACTACCACATTGTGTTTAGGCATGTTATCAAACACTTGCCGGGCATCTTCAATTCTCCCAGCCTGTGCATACCCTGCAACCATTGCACTGCATGTGAACTCGTCTTTCACGGGCATTCTGTTAAACAGTTGACGGGCATCCTCAATTCTTCCAATCTTTGCATATCCCGAAATTCTTCCATTCTGGGCATATCCTGCAATCATGGCAGTGGATACTACCACATTGTGTTTAGGCATGTTATCAAACACTTGCCGGGCATCTTCAATTCTCCCAGCCTGTGCATACCCTGCAACCATTGCACTGCATGTGAACTCGTCTTTCACGGGCATTCTGTTAAACAGTTGACGGGCATCCTCAATTCTTCCAATCTTTGCATATCCCGAAATTATTGCAGTCCATGAGACAACATTTCGCTTAGGCATGCAGTCAAAAAGTTGGCGTGCATCTTCAATTCTTTCATATTTAGCATATCCAGCTATCATAGCAGTCCACGACACAACATTCCGCTCAGGCATGCTGTCAAACAATTTCCGTGCATCGTCGATTCGGCCATTTTGGGTATATCCCGAAATCATTGCATTCCATGCCGCAACGTCCCGTTCAGACAAATCGTCAAACAGCCTGCGAGCATCCTCTATTCTACCACCTTGGGCATACCCAGTGATCATTGCAGTCGATGATACCACATTTCGTTGAGGCATTTTGTCAAATAGTTTACTTGCTTCCCCAATTCTTCCATCCTGAACATACCCCATGATCATTGTAGTCCAGGAAACACCATTTCGTTCCGTCATTTTGTCAAACAGTTGGCGTGCACCGTCTAATCTATCATTCTGCACATACCCTGCAACCATGGCATTCCATGAAACTACATCACGCACGGACATTTTGTCAAACACGTCGCGTGCATCCTCTAATCTCCCATTTTTTGCATATTTCGTAATCATCTTATTGCATAAGAAAATATCCCCACGAACCCCACAGGAAGACTTCAAACTTTGAATCTGCCTGTAACGTTTATTTGTCAAGTTTCCTTGATTATGAGATGTAGCAAGATCCACTGCATTTGAAGGAATCCCACTATACTTTTTTATTCCCAATATATTGGTTGTCCATGAATGGGATTTAAATTCAGAGTAACTGGAAAAGTCTTGGTGGGTTGGAGCCCTTACCATGATTTGAAGCATCCGCCTGGGCTTCAAGGTACCAAACTGCATTTTCATATAATTAAGTAATAACAGATAAGAACGATGCAGATAAATCCCGTACATAATGGTGACAATAATACGCCGGAAATCACTGATAGCTAGTTCATTGAATCAGTCCATTGTTAAAGCCAAGTGGATGGCCAGTGTGGTGTCGGGTAAAACCCACAGTCCCTATTTAATATAAAATTTCAACCTCAAGACACATTCAAAATTCCTTGCTCGATCAACTCCCCAATCTGGGCAAACTCAACATGTTCTTATTTCTTGGACTAGCAATTTTAATTAAACTTGTGTTCTTTAATATCTCAATCTGAGATTGAGATATTAATTTAAGTTCCTCTTCGGTTATAGAATCACACTCCTCAAACCCGATTATAATCAATATCTTAATCCACGCATTATATACCCAAATATAAAGGTTCAACAAGCTCTCATTAACATCTCGACATTACTCAAAATCAATCGTATTATTTATTCACGGCCTCAACTTCCCTTTCCACTCAAAACCCGATTGGCTTAATCAAACATACATAGATTTGGCCCCACAACTCAACAACGTCCTTCCATAGCGTTCAGACCTTAACAACCCAATACCAAGAGCTTATGTCAAGTGACTAGATCTTGGTCCAATTATACATATGCGCCCCTTATCGAGCGCACTTCATTTTAATTCACACAACTCTTATGTTTTAATCCCATATATATATATATATCGACCTTTTCAAATTCTGATTGTAATTGCTACATGTGCGCCTCTTACCAAACGCGCTCCATTTTTAATTCACACAACTCTTATGTTTTAATCCCAGAAATCAACTTATCTCTTCATCTAACGGCGGAGAGCTTGTCGCATTTCCCTTCGATGATCCGACGATCATCGCCTAACCAAACTACCCGCCCTTTAACACTTCAAATCCCGCTTATCGTTCAGGCAACTTCATGATGCGAATGCCCTTGGATTCTCTTACCTTAAGATCGGACGAAAATCGCGTTTATTTCTCCACAAAATGTTAACTCTCCAAAATAACGTGATGTAAGTGGTTTTCGAAACCCGCCCTTTGCCACGTGTTGGACAAGGACCAATATCACGTTTGTTTTTCCCAAATAGCTTACCACTTATAATTCACGCGAAGACCACCCTTGAATCCCGAAAACCGCTATCACCATTCCTCTTCGCAGTTCCACTTCATTTCCTTGACTTCGTAGTTCCGCTTCTTCACAACTTTGTTTTAAGTGTGTTCTGCCTTCGACCCTCTCAACATTCGATTGCTTGACAATCGTATGGTTCAACCATACAAATGGGTATTGGGACCTTCAAATTCAATATTAATACACGCTCTCATATACTAACTATTGGCCAGATACTATTGCAAACAACAGTCGATGTATTCAAAACATACAAATGAGACATTGGACCTACAATTTCAATGGCAACACATGCTTCCATATACTATTGGGTCAACATTGCAACAATGGTCGATGTAATCAATGCTAGGCTATAAATCAGATTTCCTTCAACGTAATTAATCCTTTCTTTCACATAACTTCGCCAATTCAGTCCTTTAACACAGGACTCCCACATGTACTTCTTATAAACCCTCTCACAGAAACACAAAAGATTCCTTACGCATACAGCTCACGTACTAATTCCTTAGCACAGAAATTTAACCATGAATCCATCAATAAATATGCATATAATTTCAAACAAGTTCTTTCATATAAACCAAATTACTTACAGAAATCACTGTTCTGGCCTGATCTTCAATCAAATGGCCTCTTCAGGAGCAAACTCTGTTCACACTGGACTGTCCCTTAATGCCTATTAGGCTTACAATTATACAGAAAGCAATGGATCGATTCAGCTCCTTTAACAATTCGACAACTCTTCAAAACCTAATTTTAGTCTAACTCCCTAAACAACTGAAACTGACTCTTCGTACTCTTGACAAATCGACTTCTCTCTTGTCCTCCAACCATTTGGAGATAGTTACAATTTCCTCACTAAATTTAATTAAAAATCACTCAATTATTAACAATTTCATAAGAAATCAAAAACCTGAGACTCCTCTATGTCTATCCATGTACAAAGATTGTCTTGGGCCTAATGCCCCTGCATCCGCGATGGAATAAACAATACACCATGTCCATTATTTCATGTCGATTGCGGTGCATTTATGATCATGCATCATTACTCACTAGTATGTCCGCAGTCTAGTTGTTAGATTTCGAAATGATACCAACATAGTCATTTCAGTGCAGGTATATTGTGCTTGTGGTTAAAGAAATTAGAGCGCGGTGCACGGGTGTAGAGTAATAGAAAGAAGCGAGGTAGTGAATTTCGTTTGTGGTACATGTAAAGACCATATAAATTTTCTTTATTAACACGGACAAATTTATTGGAGTTTTATTAAACATACATACGCATGCAATCAACAACAATCACTATATTGGGACTTTAAACAAAGTGCAAATACTCCCAAACAACATGCTTACAGGAGAAACTGTGGTTCTACGGTCCGAAAATACAGTGACCAATCACGGCGCATCGCATATCAACAAAATTAACAAATAACCTTAATAGCAAACATATAATCCTGCTGATGCGAAGTTGCGATGACAATGTCACATCGCAATATAGCAACTTTTATAACTTATCGCATTTCACTTGCCCACAAGTTTAACTATTATACTGATAATGGTTAAACCATAAATCATGCGATGTGTGATAAGCACTAATGTGCTATGTCGACACGTGGCCCTTCTCCTCATCACATCGCAAGAAATATAACTTACACAACCAAGTCTTAATGTTATCAGCTAAAATCTGTGATGTGCAAACTTGTGATTTTCCATCCACAGTTGATCTGCGGCCAGATCTAACGGTCATCACTACTCACCCTCCATTGCATTGCAAGTTATATCATTTACCTTGCGATGTGATCTCTGCCATTTAATCTAAAAACTTCAATTGTGTGATTCAATCATCGCTGTCCAATTGCCTCCTGTTGTAACATTATTTGATTTTGATAAGTTAGCATGGTAGTTTAAAAAAAAAAATTAAATCGCAAGTTAGAACATGATGAAAAAGAAAAAATTAAAAAAATGTTAGGAAAAATATATTTTATTACATTCATGTTAAAAAAAAATGATAGAGTAGTTGGTTGTAAATAAAGGAGGAAAAAGAAAAAATGTTATGGAAGCATGAAATAAAAAAAATGATAATGCTTTAGTGTATAAAATGAAAAATGGCCGCCTGTTTAAATGCGCCAGATTTTCAAAATGTAAAGTTTTAATTTATGTACGTTAAAGGCTTTGAAAAAGGGTTTGATGTTCATTTTTTAAATTGATATATATGTGTGTGTGTGATTTTATTATAAGGTCGCTAAACAACAAAGTGGTTAAATCATTGTAGATAAAGCACTGGTATGTTTTGACAGCAGATCTCGAGCTCCCCTGAGATCCACAGCGGAGATCAACTTCGCACCCCCCTTGATAGTTTCTTGTTAACGGGAGGGGGCGGGGGGGGGGGGCGGGGGGGGCGGTCCAAACTACGATATTAATGGCCGCCCTTTTCCGCTATGTGGTAGCACAGTATCACTTTGTACCCCCTCTGCCTTAAAACAGAAACTGGGAGGTACCCCCTCCCCCCATAAATCCACCTCCGATTTTCATCCGCTGATAACTGTTTGTTCCCACGCCATAACCGTTGTCGACCAATCAATCCTCTCCCTCCACGTCACTTATCTGTTACTCCCCAAAAATCCATTATACCGTTAATCCTCCCATTGGGAAATAGATCCATTCCTAGACCGTTAATTGGACCGTTACACAATTAAACTTCATTAGACTGTTAGCCATGACCGTTAAAGTCGAAGTGTAGTCTATAAAATTACTAATAACCTCTTGTTCTTTATTTTACATTGTCGATTAAATTCCTTTCATCCTTCATTTCATTTCACAACGAACTCCCATTTCTGCAAACACCCTTCATATTCCCGAAACCCTATCATCGTTTCTTTAACCCGAGCTTCAAAGTCTTGTACTAGTCTGTATTAGTCAAGCATGGAACCTAAGGCCAAAATGAAGAAACAAACGATTCCTAAAGGTAAAGGAAAGGAAAGAGTGACAGAAGAAATATCAAATGTCGAAATTGTTGCAGAGGTCGTCTCCAAGGTCGCTCGTTCAGCTACTGAGGTCATTCCTGAAGCTGCCAAATTTGTTGCAGAAGAAATTCCTGCAACTCCGGTAATCAATCTCGACCTTACACCCTTAGTCAACGCTTATTTCAAAATCACAAACTCCCATTGTGAATTTTATCTCCATGAACTTCATGTGTGGCTAAAGCAAAAGCACATGGATAATGAAGACCCTATCAGGTTTGGGAATCTATGTTACCTCTGTTTGCATTTCCTCAAACTCACCCATTTATGCATCCAATTGCCTGGTGTCAGAAGCAGTATGACCCTATAACCAAGTCAGTGATGGCTGAGAATGTTGCTGAGAATGGAAACATTTTGATCACCATATCCCCTGAAACTATTAACCAAATGTTTCTCATCCCTCCTTTTGATGCCTTATCCCATTTCTCTCCTACTGCCCTCATGGACCTTTATCATAAATTATCTTTCCCTCAGAGAGCTGAGATATTTGATATTTGCTTACCTGAAGATGCAAAATTACGAGAGAGAAATCCCCCATATGCATCTTCCATTTTTCCTATAGCTTCCAAACACGACATCTCCCTTCTTTCTTATCTGTTAGGGTATCCAAATGATGAAACCGTTGATGAACCCATCCTAGGTTTCTTATCTATCTTCAGTCTTGAAAAATCACCACGTTTTATGTACAATTACAACCATTTCTTAGCTGATATTATACATGAACAATTTATGAACTTCACCACACAAGGAGCATTTATTGACTCTTTTGTGATTATTCATATGATTTTGTTTCAGCAGGCAGAAATGTTTCCTATTCACTTCAACGGACAAGATGCACAGGGAGTGAATCAATTAGTGATTCATTGGACAGAATTGGTCAGAGCTTCATCAACAACCACTTCCTTCTTACAATTCATAGATTCATTCATTCATCCAGTAAGGCAACTCCTTACCAGTCAATCAGAGCCCAGAATTGGAGAAGAAATTAAAAGAATTCTGCAACTCAGTAAACAAGCAAAGACAGGGGATTGGTATCTGTATAAAAATTACACAGAAATCAGGGTGTATCGCTGCGAACTTTCACCATACAAACTTCCAAGATATGTGCCTATGAGAATTTTCTCCCTAGAGTACATAAGACAAATGTTGAATATGGATGAACAACATTTTGTTTCAGGAAAGAGGAAAGCCAAATTTAAAATCAAGGCCAACGTTGGATCATTCATCTGCAATACTAGAGCAGTTGGTGCTGATGCAAATGCACTGTTAAAGAATTTGGGTTTTCAATCAAGTTTTACCTGGTCATATGACCCCTATGGCATTATTTCTACTTTGAGGGTTGAAATCAATACAACTCCTTACACACATATTTCCAGAGCGGAAACAGAGAAATACAAGAACCAGGATGAATGGGTAGAAGGTACTCTACATGAAGCAGATGAACAAGTAATTTCCGCTTCAAATATACAAACACTAGTGCCTGATAGTAAGCAGAAAAAGAGGATCAGAGAAGAGACACCACATTCCAAGGAAATCATGAAAGGATTCATCTTACAACACAAGAAGGCAAAGCTCACTTCCACCTTGGTTTCAAAGGACAAAATACCAGATATCATAGATTTGGGAGATACTGAAGTCTCCGCATCCACCAATGTTCCTCAGATTCCTCCATAAGTATCACCTGCAAGAGAGGCACTAGAAATCATCCAGCATTCAGATGCCAGGTATTTTGAAGAGAAAAATATATTTTCTAAATTTCTAGACATCAAGCACAAGAATGAAGCACTGAAAGCAGATGTTTACAGCCAATTCTGGAAATAGACATCTACGTCACAACACCGACTTCTCACTGCCATTGACAGTGAGAAAGGAAAGATGCAGATGACCATTTTGCAAACAACAATGCCATTTCAAAAGACACATGTTGAGTATAAGAAGATTGTCTTCTCATTTGATACAAAACAGACACATCCAATTGACGGGATGGACATGCACAGGCAGTGAGGAGAAATGTTATTTTCAACAATGACCTCAACAGCTATGTCTCTTTCCAAATTGAAAGTAGCACTATCAAATATGGAATCCCATTTGAAGCTTGAGAATTTGTCTTCATTAGCTAAACACAACAGGATGAAGAAATTTGAAGAACTCGTACTGAAAGTGGCATATGATCCTAAGGACTGGAAGGCAGCTAAGGAAATTATCAAGAAGGAAAATGCAGACATTGTTGCTCTACGAAAAGAACTCAAGCTACCCTCAACTGAAGACCCACAGACTAAATAGATGGAAGAGAATGAATGTGATAAAGAGGAAATTCTTAAGTTGATCATTGATCAAAATCTGCAGATTAGAAAGATGAAAGAACAAATTGAAGAATTGTTGAAAGAGAAATCAACACTCCAAGTGAATATTGATCCTACTTTAGCAATTCAAACTTCTTCTGCAGGTACAGAACTTTCAACAACTTTTTCTACAACTGATGCAGCAAAACTGGTACAAGAGTTGGTCATTCAAAAGCAAGCACATGAGAAATTACAACAAAGATTTCAATTCCTTGAGTCTCTGAAGACTAAAAATGATACATTATATGTAGAAGAGATGCAAAAGACTCATCAGCTAGGACTTAAAATCAAAGAACTGGAAAGTGAATCTTTTATGGTAGCAACTCTTGGAGAAGCCAAGAAGAGTATCTGGGAAGACATCAACAAGTCCATTATTGAAATATGGCCATCTATACAGATCATCTTCGAGCAGCAGGAACTAATCAACAAATGCAAAACATAAATTCAAGAGAAAAAGGATCAACTTAAATACAAGCCAGGCGAAGCTTCTGACATGATCAAGGTTCTTAATTCAAAGAACAGGGAGGAGTTGGAAGAAATTAATATCTCAGACATGACTGCAACCATTTTGGAGATAAAGAAGGTTTTGCAGAAAAGAAACTTGATCAACCAGTTGCAGACCAAGTTTGAAGCTTTAAATGTTATTGTTTAAAGGTTTCATACTAAATTTAATGTTTTAAATCATAAATGAATTCCAGGTCTAGTAGGAATAGATGATAATTTTGTCAAGTTAGAAGATTACTGCACAAAGTTATACACCATTGCAATAGACAAGTTAAAGTTTGCAGATATCAAAGGTCAGATTACAGGGGAATATTTTCTTGAAGCTCTGCAGTTTGATTTGATCATTCAACATCAAATCAAACATCTATTCATTCAAAGACCAAGTTTTGACAGATATACTGAAGTAGATGAAACCTTCAGGAAAATGATGAATGTAGAAATCCCAAGTGAAGATCAATGGGATAAATTATGTGAAACCATCGAGTAAAAGTTTAATTTTGCAACTTGCCAGCACATTAGATTTTTGAGGATCCAGTCAGCAACAATTTTCACTAAAAGGGGTCGAATCATCAACAACCTCTAGAAAAATAGAGATAATCCATCTATTTGTCTCCTTCTTTTATTCTTCTTATCCTATTATTGTAAATTAGTTAAGATATTTGTAAAATTTATTAATTAGTATAAATAACTCTCAGTTCGAGTTATTAAGGGTTGCAGCCTTAGATGAGCAAATTTTTGTAAACAGAAATTGTACAAGTCTTTTGATCATCAATAATACAAGAAGGATTCTGAACTTATTTCATACATCTCTATTTTCTCTGTGAGTTTTTCCAGTTTTCATCCATCTTGTCTCTTCATATTTTTAATTGTTATCAAGATATTTAGGTAATATTAACTTTGCTTCAGTAATCTTATAATTCCTACTAAAGCTATTATCAAAAGAAAGAATGATTTACTTAACAGTTTGTTGATATAAGGCCCTTTCATTTATAAATTATCAACATCTTGATAATGTTAAATATATTTTGTTGAACTTTTGGACTTTGTTTAAAGGTTTTATAGCTTGTGTTTCATTGAATAATTCAATTTGAATATTTAATAAACACATTCCCTTACATAAGTCCACTTAATCAGATACAAAAATATTAATCACTATGTGAGATGAACAAGCAACCCTTGTGGTGAGTCTGTCTGCTAGGTGGATCAGTTGAAGTTGAGGAAGATATGTAAATATATATTATTTAACGTTCAGGCCTCGTTAGAATAAGCATAAAACTAAAAATGTCTTCATGTGACATGGTTGTTCTATTACAATTTGTTGGAACTTTGTTGCATTTTAAAAATAATGAAACCTATAGAAGAGCACAATAAAATCTAGTGGAAATGAAATATAGTGTGTTTGAATTTACAAGTTGTGGAAGAAATGCAACAAAATGGTATGTACCTCGAGAAAGTATTCATAATAGCGTAGCATGTAACCGTGACATGTTTGAATGCAACATAGATTCATATTATTGTTTGCAACGAAGACATTTCAAGAAAAGGTTAAAGAGTGAAAAGGCATCTGGAAAAGAAACACGGAGGAAGGATATGAAGAAGGATTTGTACTGTATAATTTTTATTTTTTTTGTTTACATTAGGAAGCATGAAAAGAGATATTGTTGAATATAGTAGAAAACCCATTTGGAAAGAAGTGAAAAAACAAGTGACAACGTACTAGCCTGATTGTGCATGGAAGCATGGAAATTTTTTCTATATACATTACTTTATAGCAAGTAAAAGTTGACAAAATAAGATGTATTGTTTCCTTTTGAAGAAGAATATGTGGTGTATTGCCCAAAAAAAAAGTTGCATTCTGTCTACCAGAGTGCATGTCGATGGTTTCCTAGAAGGGGGTACTCCTAGTTGTAAATAGAAGGTGTTGCGCGACAACGACAACACCAATTGACGTTGAGAGTTGGGACGCGGTCAAGATAATATGCTCGGAGTTGTCTGTGTGCATCACTTTCATGTACATGGATGAGAGATGCATGGAAGTTCCAATCCTTTGAAGTAGTTGTAGCGTTGGGCGCAACTGGTACAAAGCAAAATTTGATTTCCTGGAAAAATTTGTGGACCTGTGAAATATATTTCCGATCCATATTTTTTTGCAAGGAAAGGAAAAGCATGTAAGTGAAAATGTAAAAAATAAATACTCATACGGGAAAGCACAACAACAAAGAAACAGTAGCAACCATTTTGAAGTGAAATTATATTGGAAATTGAAAATGTAAAATAAGCAGGAAAATTGCAAGGTGTTAAGATGAGAGAGAAGATGGAAGATGTAAAAGTGGAATGCAACTGAAGGGAAGGTACCAATAGGAGAAGGTCTTCAAGGAGTTTGAGTAATAGATTTGGAGGCAAGGTACGTCTCTTCTTTTTTCCTGCGTATGACAAAAGGTTTCTCCTGCATCCGCGAATACCGTGTGAAGGAGAAAGTGAGGAAGATGCAAAGATCATTCAACGATCAAACTCTTGATATGGCTGTGAAATTTAGGCCTTGTCGGTCAATGTTTCTGATGTCGATTGTTGCCTTATCTAGTGTCATGCCTAGCTATTTATGGATTGTTAAGCCCCATGCCATGCGGAGCGGCACTTGTGTTCCTGAAACCCTTGTAATGGGGGTGATTGGCACAAAATTTTGGTTTGAAGGATCCCATGGTGGACCCTTGTAGTGAAGAAAGTCAACAACAACAAATGATGGTAATTCGGGGGTTTAGAGCCTTGTGCATATATGATTGTGCAAACGGTGCCAAGCGAACCATTAACAAGGTCAGCCTCAACCCACAAGTTGCTGGGGAGAATGACATGTTGTCCGACGCAGAGGAGTATCTTCGTATCTAGTTGATCATATTCCAATTTCTTTGCGGGGATTTTTCTCCTTTAGGCAGCATAGCAATGCACAACTGGCTGGTTTAGTGTTTTTAACATCAACTTATTGTGCAGGGAAACAACCTCATTTGTTGCATAGAGATGCATTGAATTGGATAATGACTGGAGTTCAGATTCATGAAGGTTTGTTTTTGAACGTGTCATAAGAATCTTTCAATCATCAATAGTGGGTGTTGCATTAAGAAGGTTGGAGAGGAGTTGGCAAAAGGAAATTTGAGCAGGGCTTGTTCCTTGTTATCGAAACATTGTTGAAAGCGTAACCACAGTATCAAAGCTTTGCCATAGTGCAGTGCCACAAGAAGTGCCTACATACATTGGTATGTCTTTGATAGGTGGAATTTGGCGAAGGTCCCCCACAAGGATTATAGAACGTCCACCAAATGGGTTGTTTCTATTTGACGAGAATGCCTTGCGCAAGCGATCATCGATTTGAGAAACAAATTTAGGACCAATGAAGCTCATTTCGTCTGTTAGAATGTATTTGGCATGCCGAATTTTTTCTTGAAGGTTCTTGATGGATTGACCTTCTAAAGGTTCCATAGACGATATAGGGATGCGAAGAGCAAAGTAGATCGTCAAGGAATTAATGTGGAATGCTGCAACACCGGTTGGAGCAAGCAAGAGGAGGGGTTTTCCCCCCTTGGTGGAGTTGACAAGGAAGGCATTTTCGAGGCACTCAATTAGGAATGAATTGTCGGTGCCAGCAGTGCCTTGGATTATCATTCTTAGAACTATCGTGGCGGCGTTGTTGCGGAAGTGGGAGAAAATGATATTGAATGAAATGGTTTGGCTTGGGGACAAGGAGGAAAGGGAATGTGAGCATGGAGTTGGGAGTTGGTGGATTCTTGTGGAGGAGCGGTTCAACTCGATGAAGCAGATGGATATTTCTTGCAAGTGCGAAGGGATGATAGAGTGGTCCCAATTCTGGTTTGCATCAAATTCACGATGGCCAAGCATTTCAAGCTCATCGAGGATGATGTTGTTACCTGGGTGGATTTGAGAGAGAAATTTCCATTCATCCATGTCTATGTTGGGGGCATGGGGAGGCTCATCAAGCGATGAACAACCAGAGTTGGAAAGGTCTGGGGTGGGTGGGGCGCGGTGAACATGCCAAGCCGATATGTGTGTTTAGTTTGTTCCCAATGTGAAACAATGGCTGCGTCAGATGTGCTAATGTCGAAAGGGAGTCTGTGGAAAGGGCAGTACGGAAGGAGTTCGCTCTAACAGAATTCTACATAGAATGTCGATTCTTTCGATGGAATGGAGGTCTAACGAGGAAGGACGTGGATGAACATGGGAGGGAAGATGTGTTTCCATGACGATGTTTTCCGATGGGAGGATAAGGACTAGGAGCATACGACTTCAATAAGATGCATTCCCGCAAGTGCAGGTGGTCTTTGCATGTAGGAGGCGATGAAAGGTGTTGATAGAAGATTATCATCCAGTTCTTGTGAAATGCATTTGAATACTTGCTTTTTTACATTTAGGGAGACAAAATAACGACTACAATTTTTTAGTGGGAGTTTTTGTAGCATGTGGCATGTTTCTTGTGCACCAGCCTTCCTCCCAGCATGGCTGATTAGGACTTTGCGGATGGCCCATTACGGTAGGAGCATCGAAGGCTGTTGCGAGAGGCGAGCATTTGGTAGTAGCTTTCGGACTTTGCCTCTTCTTTCGCTGCATACTTTGAAATGTAGTTCAGCACAACATGGCCTGAGATAAATCGTTGAAAGTCAATGTTAGCCCTCCATATTGCAAGCAGATGAGCGTTGTGCACATTTAATTTGTCATTATTTCTAGTAGGGGAGTACAATTTTCGGCCAGTAGCATCAATGTGAAGAGAGGAGGTGTCGCAAACCTCCCATGGCGCTCCATAGCGATAAGTTGTATCGTTTTTTCTCTTGCGCAAACATGTAGAGGAGTGGCAAGTTGTGTGTCTTTGAACATAATTCATAAGTTTTTCATAGTCTTGCAACTGATTGGCCGCAAAAATTTCATGTGTCCCAAGGAGGCATGGGTCTCGTAGAGATGAATGATTCAAGCCAGGAGCCCGATTGTGAAGGGGGCGAGGGTTCCAAGCAGTGATGTATGTATTGAAAAATTCTTTGGCCGCATGGATATTTGTAGCACTGGTTCAGTCGAGAGTGTCCATAGCAGGTGCATTTGGAAGCCACAAGAAACCATGGATACGTGTGGAGCCGCGATGTTGCCATTCACACCTTAAAAAGAAAGGGGAGAAAAAGTAAGATGGATGCGTGGAAGTGAAAGTAAAGAAAGGAAATACGGGGAAGGAATAGTATGCATACTTGCACCAGTAATCCTTCACAAGGAATCCTTTAAGTAGGACCTCTTCCAGGAATGTATTGAGATGCACGATGTGGGTTTACAACAATGTTTTGGATTCTCCATCTAGTTTGAGGGTTGGAAGACATGGCATTATGAAAGTCAGGCCATTTGGTATCAGCTGCACTTAGTGTGAAGAATATGGTAGGAGTACCTTGTTGAATGATCATGTTGGTGAGCTCCCTTCTAGCCCTGGTCCAGAATGAACGGCTCCCACGTAAGGATGAGCTGAAACGCATAATCTAGTCTGGAATGGTGGAAGGTGGAATTTGTTAAAGGTGTTGGTGAAGGTCAGCGATCGTTGGCGGAAGGGTATTTGAAAGGCCCCTTTTAATGAAGACATAAGTAGTTGCTTAGCTACGATGGTGCATGATAAGGTTGTACAAGTAATAGCGAAAGTGAGGATGTTTCCCAAAATAATTTTCATGGTAGGCGGATTAGATGCAAAGCGTATTCTTGCATATCCACTTTTTCAACTCTTGGTTGGTTAACCATGGCAGATCCGGTGGGGAAGAGGGTGGGGAAGGCCATGGAGAAGAGGCCCTCTGTGTTGTATTCATTGAATGGAGAGAGGCCAAGGATGGGCCATTGAAGTGAATGGGTGGGTGTGGAATTGGAGGATTCTACGTAGGAAAGTATTTCATCAATTTTTGAATGAGAGTTTGGTAGATTTGAAACAAAGGAGGATGTGTGGAGGTCAGACAGGCATGGGTGTGGAAGTTCACAATTAGGATTTTCTGAAATGGCTTCCTGGAGTGGGATGGAAGTCGTGTTGATATGGCGTAGCATATTGGAAATGTTGGAAGGTGCAACAAGTAGAGCAGAGAGCAAAAGTTGGTTAATCTGGACATCTTTGTAGTATGGGTCGTTTTGTAGTTTGAATTGTAAAGCTGCATGAAAACGTGATCTACTAACAAAAAATTCATAGGATGTTTCGTCATTACTAGTTTTGTTTACAAGAATGATGTCTATTTATGAAAGCATGTGAGGAAGAGAGGTGAAAATGTTAGTGATATCTTGAGGAAAGCTAATAGTATGGTTGGAATATTTGAGTTGGCCACCACGTTCATGGGTGACTTGAAGAACGGGGTTGACACGAGCAATGAGAATCTCTTCAACTTGAGTCAGGCAGGAGAGGACATGTGGTTGGATACCTGGGTCCATGTTGTTTGTGGAGGAGAAATGGTGGGTTGTTTGTTCGTCGGCACAACAGGTACAAGAAATGATTCCGTTATTTGTTTTTGTTTTCATGGATGGGTAAGCTTCATGAAAATTTGAGCAAACTTGGATGGGAAAAAGTGCATCGATCCTTGCACGAAAGCAACGTTGTGCATGTTGGAGATGGATGGGGAGAAATTGTTGGGAAGGTGGAAAGGGAGGCACATGGGGGGGGCGCATGTACAAGGCAGGCGGGAGGTGAAGGATTTGAAGGGTTTGGAAAGGTTTGGTCAACGGGTAGAGATGGAAGGGGAACTGGGAAAGGTTGGGTGGAATGTAGGGGAAGGAGGCTATTTTGGGAAGGAGTGGGATATTGGTTTGCGTTGGATTGAGAGTGAAGGTTGGCTTGATGAAGAAGGCAACGACGTGCATTAATTATTTCTTTGTTAAGCACGTAGTGGCGTCATCATTGTTCCCTTTGCACATTGTTCTTTGGTGTTGTTGGCATATCTGTTGCAAATAAGGAAACGTATGTCAAGAAGCATGTTGGAAATTATGAATAAAAGAAAACAGAGAGGAATGTGTTCCCCTTTCAACACAAAGAATGCAATAAATGTAGAAATAACAATTCACAGCCAGACATACAACAAACGCAAAGGAGAGGAATTTTTCAATTTATTCAACTCTTCTTTATATTCGATTCATATCGCTCTGGAAATATGAAATTACATAGCTTATACAAAATGGTCGAAGCCTGCAATTCAATTCAATTTAATGCGGAAC
Organism: Pinus albicaulis; assembly: GCA_034641835.2. Lineage (NCBI taxonomy): Eukaryota > Viridiplantae > Streptophyta > Pinopsida > Pinales > Pinaceae > Pinus > Pinus albicaulis. The sequence goes on along the minus strand of CM076584.1, from coordinate 89,308,243 downwards.
TGGACGGGTAACAACCAATCGTCCTTTTTGTCATGAAAGTCCATTTCTTCATTAACGATGCACAGAGCCACGTACACCCTTTTTCTCTGTTCTATTGTTTATACACGAAACAACGTACAAAACACATACATTGGCAGACCTGAAATTATGTGGGTTTCTGCTTTGAAACCTCATCGCATATGCACCCTTATGGCATTTTGGCAATATCAAACTTTAACCTGGGCGCTATCCATTGAGCTTTGAAAACTGCGATGTGCGTTGGCACAATCACATCGCACCATAAACAAAACAACTTATGGGCATTACGGGAAAAGTTAAGATGTTGTGATTGCAATGTGCAAAAGCACTATTGCATCACAATGCGTATAACATAAATTGCGTGACTTTAACAGAAAACATAAAATGTTGCGATTGCGATGTACTCTAGCACTATCGCATCGCGACTTACATAACATAGCCTGCCGGCGATTAAGTCGAAACCATAAAACGTTGCGATTGCGATCTGTGATGGGATATCGCATCACAACATTGCAAGGTTTGGCGAGGAGCATAATGGGTAATAGTTAAGTTGTGCGATGTGCGGGCTGCGGTACGGTAAACAACGGTAAGTGTCAAATGGAAAATGCATAAGGTAAGACAGAAATAGAAGGTTTGTATGGAGTTTGGGTATGGGTTGCGGGTCCTAACAAATCGCATCGGCAGGGAAATAACATTGCGGTAATGCATTAAAAGGTAAGGGTTGAGACTTGCAGGCTGTGACTGCAGGAAAATGGTAAGTAATGCGGTGGGTGAAGAAATTAATGTAGAGAATGGCTTAGGTACTCTGCTATGAATATTTCTAGAAATTGCATAAAGCAAAAAACAAAACTTTAGATTTGGATCCCGGACTTGTCCTTCCTGCAACAAAAAATTCAATTCAAAGTGTGAGTTGTTACCAGTAAATTCATGGCGGTGGTTGGGAGTTATTCCAACATAGAAAACGTGTGTATGATGTTGGAAAATGAAAATAAACAATAGAGGGATGTGTTTCCCCCTTACAACACAGACAATGCAATATTGCAGAAATAAAAATTACACACAGACAAAGAGCAAGAACATAGGAGAGGAATTGAATTATTCTTTTCATTCATCTCAAATAAACGTATGAAATTACATATTTTTAATACAAAATGATGGAGCCTGAAGATTTAATGCAATTTAATGCAGGAATGGACGTATAACAACCAAATCGTCCTTCCACTCTATTCTTTTGTTTCTACACGAAACTGCGTACAGAACACAAAAAATCCGGACTTGAAAATTTACAGGTTTTGGTTGTGAAACCACATCGCATCCGTGCCCTCATTGCAAATCCCATTTCAATGATTTTAACTTTTAACTAGGCACGATACGGGAAAACTTAAAAACTTGCGATTGCGATGTGCAATGGCACAATCGCATCGTAACTTAAAAACTTTAACTTGCAAAGCGCTAAAGCACTGAGCTTCCGACGTGGCAGATGAGTTGTCACCAAGCTGACTTGATGACTTGCTTACGTAACTACGGAGGGACCTTGGAGTATGGCTCGTTCATCGGCATTGTGCCCCCGCAGTATATATAAGCCGTTGATCTTAGTCAAAGGGTGTCTTGCAAGGTCAACTACAGAGGCAGCCTTTGGTCTAAACAACGGGGCTACTTGTGCCCGCGAGTCACCGTTGATCTTTGCGATATGCGATTGCGATTGCATCGCAACTTAAATAGAATAAGGAGCCGCAAAGATATAGTAATGATTACAAAAGTTGTATGCACAATCAAGGATGAATGGGAAGCGAGGTTCAACAAGAGTGCAGGGGGAATGATGGGAAGTAATGGAGGATGTGTGTGGGGGGGGAGGGGGAGAGGCGATTGGAATTTCAACATAAAGGTGTTAGGGGGAAAGGATGTATGGAATGAGAGGAGGGGGAAAATGGGTGAGAGGCGAAAATGCATGGCTAAAGCTGACAACATACTATGTTGGGGGGGGAGGTGGGGGGGGGGGAGGGGGGAGCAGGAGTCGGTAGCAGGACTTGTAGGAGTACAGTCGATGCATCAGCATAAGGGAGTTATTTTGCGTGCATAAGAGTTAGGCGTAGCCGTTCAACATTGTTGAAGGTGTCTGTCTTCAAAGATAGTGTGAAGAGGAATTTTCGTCCATTGATTTTGCTATATATGTCCAGGAGAGCTCCAGTATCGGTTGAGAGGAGGCAAAGGTCCTTTATAGAGATCCCCAAAAGTGCAGTTGCGGCTTCATCGAAAATGACCACGTTTTCAAGGTGGCCAGTGTGGTTGTGCAACAGGAGCCGGAGGATGTAGCAGTAGTCGTACATGTTGCGAAGAGATATAGTTTCTTTTGGAGTTTCAGAATCATCGCGTCTGTGAACAACAGAGGTAGGAGAGAGCGAGGCGAAAATACCTATGACCTCAACAATTGAGTTAGGAGGTGAAAGTTTGAGGCAACTGATCGAAACGAAGTGAAAGGTATCGGAAGGTATTGTAAGGTCATGATCGAAGAGTTGAGACACTGTTGATGAAGAGAAGAGGAGGATTTCAAATAGGCATCTTAGATGGTTATAGGAAGGGTTGGGAACCTTTACGATGCCATTCACAACATTGTAGATGTGGCCAACTTGAATGAGATCATGTAGGGATTCTTCCAAGTCATTGAAGGCATAAACATGGATTTGATCATCGTTGCGGTCAACATGTTCAAACCCTAGCGATTTTCCGGCACCACGTGCATTGCTATATTCACGAAGGGGTGTTTTTGAAATCACTCTGCCCTAGATGGACCAAGATTTTTGGGTAGGGGAGAGTGCTTTAAAAGGGAGATCAGTTGCAGATGTTGGGGTGGAGTCTTGGGAGGACAGCGTGTGATTTTCAAGGGAGGTTGGCGATGAAAAGGGAGAGGTAGATGTAATATCCCCAAATTAAGATTGTTCAACCATGCATGCATAAAAAATGAATTTTATGAATAATATGCTATAGGAGGAGGAAAAATAAATAAATAAATCAACACTTGGATCCCTTAGATCTAACAATATACAACCTAAATCCAAGAGTAGATCAGAAATAAATCAAACTAGGTGAGGTAAACAGACCTCCCACACCTAGGATAGCTAGAAAAGGCTAAAACCCCAAAACTACTACAATATGAAATTATTGCATAAAGAGACAATGCAGTCTAATGAGGGTCTACACACATAAATAGCTGAGACAAATAGATCTGAGATTATATTAAGCAATATGGCTCAAGAACAGAGATCTAGTCTCCTTATTACAAATTCTAGAGAACCCGGGAAGGGGTCCTACGAATACACCCGAATACAAATGGTGATATTCAGCAATAAAACTAAATAATCATTGAAAACTAAAGCACATGAGTATAAAAGGCTGTAAGAATATAGATCTGATGCAGATCTGATCAAAGGTCTTCCCCCATGGAAGAATCAACCCTCCAATCACAGGAAAACTCCCAAAAAGAGCCACAAAAGACACTGCTAAAACTGCCCTCCAGAAATAACACAATTCCTAGACTGGAATAATGTTGTAGGTGATGGAAATATGTTGGCCTTCTGCCAAGGTCTGAAATAAGCTTAGGAACCCTCCAAAATGATCTCCCGCAAGAAGGAATCCTTCCTCCTATGCAAAATCAACTCAGAAAGTGGGGTTCTCACCCCTCCACTGCAACACCCTGCAACTCAACACAACCTCCTTCAAAAACTGTGCTGAAATTGAAGACTGAATCCTGGCACCAATTCTGGATATGTGGAATCAAAGATGATGCCTCTCCCAAGAGCTACTCAAAGGGAAGAGATGAAATTCCTAAACAGGAATACCTTAGTGCTAAACAACACCAACAATCTTAGTTAAACAACTGAAGAGAGCAAAGTCTAAGTAGATACATCAAAATAAAATTCATAAGCTAACCTCAAATGGCTTCCATCCTCTTCCTTATAAACTAAGTGAGCCTTCTCACCTTGGGTCCCACTCATTAGGGTTTCCACCATCACATAAACAATCTCCCTCCAAAACTGCGTTGTACCTTCATTAGAGCCACTCCTCTAAAACTACACTGTTTGATTTGGTCAAGGTTGACCTCTTCAACCTGCTTCAGCCCTTTTCACACCTAAGGGTCTTCAATCCAACTCACATATAGTTGTCTAGGCTGATCCTTATTCATATTGAGCTATTTTTATTGTTGATCCACTCCTCCTACATTTATGTTGTTGACTTGGTCAAACTTGACTTTGTCCACATGCAAATGTCCCTTTTCACACATGAGAGTGCTAGATCCAGTTATTTTTATGATCCCCTTTCACATCAAGAGGGATTTTATGTTTATTCAAGATAAGTATGGGTATCCTTTCCCATTTATTCATCTACCAAGTGTTAGAAGCAAAATCAATATTCCAATTGGCTACATGCTAATTTAGGAATATTATAGTCCTCCCCTCCCAAGTATGCAAGCTAGCTTTTGGTGAGCATCCCAAATAGCTATCATCATGTAAAAGTAAAATATCCATGGAGGCAACAATGCGCTGTTTTAAGGCCTTATTGAGGCATGAGGTCTGATATAAATTGGGATCTACCATCCCCACATGAATCTCCCATCCCCAAGCAATCATCCATACAAAATGAGTTGCCTCCCGACATGGCAACTCCTGAAAATCCTCCTCCACCTTGAGTCCCTGCAAAGTAGGTGTTAGGTCCCTATATTAATAGTGTAGTCCCTTATTATGTTAGTGTAGCCCCCCTTATTGTTATTGTTGTACCCCTGTAACCCCAATATTGTTATTATTGTGCCCTTAAATTATTATTGTTAGGTCGGATAGGTTTACATTGTGGCCCCACTAGGATTACATTGTGGCCCCATGGACTCCTATATATAGAAGGAGGTTTTGGTCATTTGTATCATCCAAGAATTGTTCATTCATGTAATGTATTGGAGGTTTCCCCCTCAAAGTGTATTATTTATAAGGCATTGATATCTCTTTTCTTCTATTTTTGGAGTTGGTTTCACAACGTTTGGTATCAGAGCTTTGGATTCTAGGGTTTTGCTGATCTAAACAGGTCATCGTGGCATTTTCGCTATAACGTTTTCTCTACGAAGGTTTAGAATATGAAATTTTTAGGGTGGGAAGCCGAAATCTTGAGGAAAATTGTCGTAAAATTTTAGAGCTTGGTTCACAATATTTCAGAGATATGATCTGTGGAAGGTAGTGCTTTTTTAGGCTCCCGAATTTCATCTCAAAGAGGTGATCGTGGGAAAATTTGCATAACTCTATCTCTGAGCATCGGATTGGAGTGCCGTAAAAAGTGGCCGCAAGTACACGGATTGTAGTTTCTTTTCTATCAATTTCAGAGCTGGAGGACAAAACAGTGACACATGGAAAATTGTAAAAGTTCACTCTACTGAACCAGTCCATAATAAGGTCATTGTGGGAGATTGGACATAAATTTTCCTTGGAGAATCCAAATCAGGTCAGAACTGTGGAATTCGAAAGAGGATTTAAAGGGCTACCTCAGTGCCAAATTTCAGATATTGAAGATCCGCAATCACAGAGATAATCCAATTTCAATTCAGATATTGAAGATCCGCAATCACAGAGATAATCCAATTTCAATATTGAGCTCCTCAAAAGCAAGAATAAGGCGTGTGTTTTTTTCTAAATTGCATAAGTCTTGTTTGAAGAATCAATTTGAATTAATTCCAAGGGCATATTGTAGAATAGATATCAGTATTGGGTTCTAAAAAATGCCCCGTAAAAATAATTCAACAACCATTAAGCCTTTAGAAGGCTCTACTATGACTCATGAAGATGAATAATTGCAACATGATATATCAAACTTACAAGAGTAAGTGCACCAAATTTCGCTCTCGCGAAGAGCAACAAAAAATGAAATGGAAGTTTTGAAGAAAGGCGTGGAAGCAAAGATGGATGGTTTGAAGAATAATATGGATGGTTTGAAGAAAGGCGTGGAAGCTAAGATGGATGGCATGGAAGCTAAGGTCGATGAGAAAATTGAAAACATGAAGAATTATCTAAAAGCAGACATGGAAGATTTGACAAAGTTGATACAAGAAATGTTTCCTAATGGTGAAAATATAGTAGAGGAAACTCATGATGAGAACAAAATAAATGTTAATCGTGATTTCATAAACTCTAATGTTGGCGGGAAGAACCACCATATTCCAAAAATGGATATGAGGAAGTTTGATGGAAAGGATCCTGTAACATGGATACTAAAGATGGAGCAATATTTCGATCTCAATAATGTGCAAAACACACAAAAGGTATGCATTGCAACTTTACATTTATAACAAAATACATTTGTATGGTATCGATGGCTTTGATCCTGTAAAAAAATTGTCACTTGGTAAATTTTTACGGAGGAAATGATAGCACATTATGAGGATACAAAGAGTAACACCTTCTTTAGCCAATTGATAAATCTCAAACAAAAGGGTTTAGTGGCGGATCACATTGAGGACTTCCAAAAATTGAATATAAGGGTAACTGATATTCCAGAGGAACACAAGATTGATGTCTTTATAGGGACTTTGAAGGATAACATCCAACATGAAGTTCGCATTTGGGAACCTGATTCATTGGAGAAGGCATTCAGGTTGGCAAGAAAAATTGAATGTAAAATTATGGTGACAAGGAAGCCTACCACTCACATCTATAAAGATGGAAGTGTTGCTACTCCTATACTTCCACCACCTACAAGGTTGACACCACAAAAATTGGAAGAAAAAAGAGCAAAAGGGCTTTGCTACAGTTGTGATAGCAAATACACTAAAGGTCATAAATGCATTGAGAAGAAATTATTTTACATAGATTTTGAAGAGGAGGAAGAAAATGAAGAAGAAACTTCAAAAGTAGAGGATATACACCAGGAATAAACCCTAGCAGAAGAAGAAATGAGTGTGACCATATCATTTAATGCATTGGTAGGAATTACCACTCCTCAAACTCTCAATATATAAGGACATATCAAGAAGAAAAAGGTAATAGTGTTGATTGATTCGGGTATTACCCATAATTTTATTCATTGTAAGGTAGCCAAGGAATTGAATTGTTTCCTATACCCAGCACCAGAATGTCAAGTGATGGTTGCAAATGGAGGAACTATAAATTGCTCTGGAAAATGCCATAATATCAAGCTAGCCATGGGGGAATATGCATTGAATAGTCCAATGCTTTCCATCCCAATGGGAGGTGCTGATGTTGTACTAGGAGTACAATGGTTACAATCTTTGGGGACGGTAGCTTTTAATTTTCAAGAACTTTTCTTGAATTTTTTTTTAGAAGGAAAGGAAATCGAATTACGAGGTATCACAGGGAAGCTAGGAAATACAATAAGCTCTAATGTCATGACAAAGCTTCTAAAGAAAGAAAAATGGGGCGTAATTGCACAATTATGCTCACTAGAAGTTCCAACATCAAAATCATCTATTTCTCCAGATCTCCAAAAAGCCTTGGACAATCATTCCAAGATGTTTGATACTCCCAAAGGACTCCCACCTATTCGTGATCATGATCATGCTATTCATTTGATTCCAGGAAGTGTTCCTCCAAACATCAGGCCTTACATATATCCTTATGTCCAAAAGAGCGAAATTGAACGTATGATTGCAGAAATGTTAGAGGCTGGTATAATTCAACCTAGTCAAAGTTCTTTCTCTAATCCAGTAGTATTGGTGCACAAAAAAGATGGATCATGGCGCATGTGTCCAGATTATAGGGAGCTCAATAAGCTCACTATTAAAGATAAAATTCCCATTCCTGTGATTGATGAATTATTGGATGAATTACATGGAGCAATTTATTTTACCAAGTTGGATCTTCATTCAGGATATCATCAAATTAGAATGAAGACTGAAGATATTCCAAAAACAGCATTTCGAACTCATAAGGGTCATTATGAATTTTTGGTCATGCCTTTTGGCCTTACCAATGCACCTTCTACATTTCAAGGGTTGATGAATTCCATTTTCAAACCCTTCCTTCAAAAATTTGTGCTAGTATTTTTTGATGATATACTAATCTACAACAGGTCTTGGAAGGATCATGTTCAACATGTTGACATGGTGCTCAAACTATTGGAGGAGAAACAATTATATGCAAAAACATCCAAATGTTTCTTTGGAGTACAAGAGGTGGAATATATAGGTCATATTATATCTCATGAGGGTGTTAAGGTAGAACCTAACAAAATTAAAGCCATTAAGGAATGTAAAGTCCCCACAACCATAAATAAGTTGTGTGGATTTCTCGGGTTAACAGGGTATTATCGCAAGTTTGTTAAGAATTATGGGAGAATAGTAGCACCTCTAACAACACTATTGAATAAAGATGCATTTTCATGGACTCCTGAAGCAACTAAGGCATTTGAACATCTTAAAGAGGCAATGTGCCTAGCACCAGTCTTAGCTACGCTAGACTTCAGAAAAACCTTTATTGTGGAATGTGATGCCTCAGGAAATGGAATTGGTGTTGTTTTAATGCAAGAAGGAAGACCCATTGCTTTTGAAAGTCGTTCAATCAAAGGAAAGTATTTACAAAAGGCTATTTATGAGAATGAAATGTTGGCAATACTACATGCACTAAAGAAATGGAGACCTTATTTAATGGGAAGACACTTCAAGGTAAAAACTGATCATGATAGTCTTAAACACTTTGTGGTACAAAGACTATCTTCAGAAGAGCATCCAAAATGGGTCTCAAAGATGTTGGGTTATGACTTTGAAATTGTCTACAAAAAAGGGAAGCTAAATGTTGTTGCAGATGCATTCTCAAGAAAGGATGAAGAGTTGGAAGCATTGCTTTGTGCCATTTCAATTATCCAACCAGATTGGATAACCGAAGCAAGGGATGAATGGAAGAAGGACGAAGAAGTGTGGACTCTCATTCAAAAGTTGTAGCAAGATCCTAGTACATCTGATACGTTTAGTTGGAAAAATGATTCGTTATGGTACAAAGATCGCTTATATATTTGCAAAAATTCCAAACTAAAAAAAAAGATTCTTTTGGAATTGCACACTTCTCCTTTAGGAGGACACTCGGGATTTTTAAAAACTTACCACAGGGTGAAGAAAGAATTTTTTTGGGATGGCCTTAAATATGATATTCAAAATTTTGTGGCAGAATGTTTGGTTTGCCAGCAAAATAAAGTTGAGACAATTAAGAACCCGGGTCTTCTACAACCTTTATCCATTCCAAGTCAACGTTGGGAGGAGATTTCAATGGATTTTATCACAGGTTTACCTAAGTCTGAAGGAAGGAGTGTTATCATGGTGGTAGTTGATAGACTTACCAAGTATGCACACTTTTGTGCATTATCTCATCCATTTAAAGTGAGTACAGTTGCTACCGCATTTATGGAAACAATTCAAAAGCTACATGGAAACCCGAAGATTATTGTAAGTGACAAAGATCCCATTTTTATAGGAAATTTTTGGACGTATTTATTTTCTTGTTTGGGTACTCAACTAGCTCGTAGCTCATCTTATCATCCTCAATCCGATGGTCAAACAGAGATAGTGAATAAATGTTTGGAAGGATATCTTTTTTGTTTTGTATCTGATAAGCAAGCACAATGGGTCAAGTGGTTACCTCTCGCTGAATGGTGGTATAACACTTCCTTCCATACTGCAGCAAAAATGACCCCATTTATGGCAGTTTATGGATATCATCCACCATCCATCACATCATCTTTAAGGGAAAATTCGAAGGTTCAAGCAGTGGAAGATCACATCGAGCATCAGCAAGAAGTTCTCCAACTCTTAAAGGATAACCTAATTTGGCACAAAATCGAATGAAACAACAGGCAGATCAACATCGTAGTGAGAGAAGTTTTGATGTGGGAGACTGGGTATTTTTACGACTACAACCATACAAACAAATTTCCGTCAAGCAAGCTAAGAAGGATAATAAATTATCGCCAAAGTACTATAGTCCTTACAAGGTTTTGTAAAAGATTGGTACTATGGCATACAAATTGGAGCTTCTTGCTTCTTCGCGAGTGCATCCAGTTTTCCATGTTTCATGCTTAAAAAAGGTTACAGGGGACAAACTTCCAGTTCAAAAAATATTGCTAGAACTTGATGAGGAAGGAAAAACCATATTTGAAGCTGAAGCAGTCATAGAAACAAGAACTCGACAACTACGAAATCGATCAATTTCAGAGTATCTCATCAAACGAAAGAACTTACCCACTGAAGATTCTACATGGGAGGATGAGAATTTTATACAAAAGCACCCAGAGCTACTGAAGCATTGAGGACAACACTTGTTTGAAGGAGAGGGGCATGTTAAGTCCCTATATTAATAGTGTAGTCCCTTATTATGTTAATGTAGCCCCCCTTATTTTTATTGTTGTACCCCTGTAACCCCAATATTATTATTATTGTGCCCTTAAATTATTATTGTTAGGTCGGCTAGGATTACATTGTGGCCCCATGGACTCCTATATATAGAAGGAGGTTTTGGTCATTTTTATCATCCAATAATTTTTCATTCATGTAATGTATTGGAGGTTGCCCCCTCGAAGTGGCTTATTTATAAGGCATTGATATCTCTTTCTTCTATTTTTGGATTTGGTTTCACAACAGTAGGTGGGCTGAAAATCTGAGCATGGTAGACAAAGTAGCCTACCCCACGTTGTCCTCCTCTCCACTTATGATAAGTGTAGAGTATTTTCTGATCTTTGGCTGCAATAATATTTCCCTCAAGTGGAAAGATGAAGACTAGACCTCCAAAGTTGTCCTCTCCAACGTTATGAATCATGCTGGCCCAAACTACCCATATATGATGAGTTGGAAATCACCATCATATGGCATCCAATCAATCCCATGGCCCACCTCATAAAGAAGCAAGTGTTTTACTATGGTGGCCATATCTCCTCCCATGGTCCCCTTGGAACATGTAATGCAAAAAGTGTGGGAAATCTCCTTCCCCAAGGACACACCCCACCAATGTGTCTCTCTTCCCTTCATGTTCCCCATAATGACAAAGACAATATCAACAAATGGAATCATGACTAACATCATGCTAGTTGACATATGTAACAAAGGAGAAGGACAATGGTCCCTCAAATGTAACCAGCGCAGTCTTTCCCACTGTTGCTTCAGAAAATAGCATGGCAAGTTGTCTCTTGAAAAATAGCTAGTTGTACATGTCATCACATCTACTAGTGAATAGTAAATGGCTTGGTGAATCAACTGAGCATACATAGAATAATAATGAAACACTTGCCTAAAGTCATACACAAGATGGCTGTCTCCATCATAATAGTTGGCGAAAATTTTCCCATGGAGCTCAATAAAAAGCTTACCCTCTTGAAGAACAATGCCTTGAATAGAAATGGTAAAAGAATGCAAATACTGTGTTAGATAATCAATAGATGCAAAAGAAATATTCTTACAATGTGCTAAAAGTAAGATGATACATATGTACATGAATAAGTCCTCCATAGAGGTATGACATACTCCCATGAAGAGGAATGGATCATATGCTACATGAAGATCATTCTTCTTATGCTTGGAAATCCAAGCTAAGAAGATCATATCTCTGTAATAGATGTTTCCATCCGCTACTCCATCATTCTCACCTCCTCCTTGTCCACCAAGTGCATCATATGTGAAGTGATCCTAGGAATACTCCATCAATAAACCCAAGCTCCCAAGTGGCAACGTTGTTGGCTCATGCAAATAAGTTCTTACCAACTCATAGCTCCATTCTTTGACATGCCCATTGTCAAAGATGTCTCCCACAATGCTGCCATACATAAGAAGTTACCTCCAAAGTGAAAGTACCTCTTAATCATCCAAGGCTAAGGAGTAGACCCTCTGCACCATGATAGTGCCATCTCCCACTCCTGCAACATCAAGCAAAGTATGAGAGCAAATCTTCCCATGCTCCCCAAAGAAAAACCCAAGCAACAAAATTTTTTGTCGCCTCCTCATACCTCCATCATACAAATGATGTGGTGAAGAAATAATGTTTGATATGAAGAGTGTCATACCAACACAATGCATCCATACTCCTTGCTGCCCTATGATGCAAGTACCCTGCCAAACTTCCTCCACCCACATACCCTTGGAAAGAGGAGATTTCACATGATGTCCAAACTCTCTTAAGAGTAGCCAACGTAGCCAAGGCTCTTGCTGCCCGGTGTCATATATTTGCAAGTAGCCTTCTAGCTTCTTTCTCTCCATCCACAGCCATTCATCCAAATGTGGATGTCTCCTACCATTCTCCATCTTGGTACGCCTCCAAAGAAGACTACCATCCTCCCATATCAAATTTTTCTTCTTGCATTTCATGGGGTGTTGAAATGCAACTCCTTGGAGATATCCTAGAGAAGATCTCACACCAATGACCATCTTGAATCCATAAGGATCCAAGTGAGCTGAGGGAAAACCCTCCTCACTGCTACTTATTGATAGCGCCGTTAATCTCCTCCATGATGTTTTGGCTGTCTCATGTCCCAACTCAAGGATGAACATATGGTTTTGCATAAGTTTGTTTGTGATAAAGTTCATCCTATCCTCCAAGAATTCACACCCTAACCCCAAGTGTGGTGTGCAGCTCAATAGTGGCTTATTAGGATGATGTTTCATCCCTTCCTTGATCAAGTCAAGGTTGCACAACGCAATGCAATCCTGCTGCTCCAAATCAGCAATATGTGTTGACCCTTGGTCATCTAAAGGTAGATTTCCACAACCTTCTAAAACATTTGCTGAAATAATAGAGAGTGGAAATTTAATCATACCTTGATGGAAATTGGGTACACCTTGCATGGCTGTAGGAGTTTCTTTCCCCAATGTGTTGGCTCCTCCAAATGATGATGTTGAGGGCTACCCCTCCACAGTTGTGACAACGCTGGTACAAGTCTCCTCCAATGGTTTCTCTTTGCCAAATTATCTAATCAACCTTTGAGTAAACTCAACAAAATTATTTACTCTTGCATGACTCAGTTGGTTGAACCACAAAATGTTGGCTTCACCCTCAAGGTGTAGCGTTGCAATTTCTACAGCCTCTTTCTCTACCACTGGATGTAGTAGGAAGAATGCATCAAGTTTTCTTGCCCAAAATTTTGCTGTAGATGACCCATCAAAAGTAGACAATAGAAACTTATTGCCCTTGATCCTCCCTTGGCCACAAGGTCTTCTTTCTTCCTCCAAATGAATGAACTGAGGGAAAGCTAGAGTCTCCTTGAAGGCTCTAGGTTGAGATTTGTACTCAACAAGGTATTCACTTAGAATCTTGTGATCCAAGTTTCCTCCTTCTTTCTACAATTTTTTCTCCTTTTCAAAAAGAAGGGGTATGGTCCAATGCACAGAAAGTGCATGGGTCTCTCTCTTCTTGAAACTCTCTAAAAGTTTCACTGCTCCTCTTTTCTTTTTCTTGTTTAACCTCCTTGGAGAGGTTCTTCCTGGATCTGAAAAGTGATGAGAGCAAGCTCATTATTTCCATCATTCTAATCTTGCCCTTTTCCTTATAGAATTTTGGCTTGAATTCCACAAGCTGAGCCAAAGATCTTGCTCCGATACCACTGTAATATCCCCAAATTGGGACTGCTCAACCATGCATGCATAAAAAATGCATTTTCAGAATTATATGCTACTGAAAATGAAATCAACACTTGGATCTATTAGATCTGACAATATACAACTTAAATCCAAGAGTAGATCAGAAACAAATCGAACTAGGTGAGGTAAATAGAGCTCCCACACCTAGGATAGCTAGAAAAGGCTAAAACCCCAAAACTATTGCAACATGAAATTACTGCATAAAGAGGCAGCGCAATCTAATGAGGGTCTGCACACATAAATAGTTGAGACAAATAGATATTATATTATATTAAACAATATGGCTCAAGAATGGAGATCTAGTCTCCTTATTACAAAATCTAGAGAACCCGGGAAGGGGTTCTAGGAATACACTCGAATACAAATGGTGATCTTTAGCAATAAGAATGAATAATCACTGAAAACTGAAGAACAAGAGTATAGAAGACTGTAATAATATAGATCTGATGCATATTTGATCAAAGGTCTACCCCCATGGAAGAATCAACCCTCCTGTTAGCCCCCCTATGAAATTCTTGACAAGCAAGCTGGGGGCTAGATTGTTTTGGAGCCTCCAAGGAATGCCTTTCCCCTGAAAATTCATCCTCCTTGGAGTCTCTTTGTGCTGTGCCTCAATATAAAGCCTCTCTGATGATCCATTCTTCAAAGGGCCTATTTTACCCCTCATATCCCTGCAAAGTACCACAATTATCCCTTTCTTCCCCTCAAGATTCCCCTTCCTTATGCCTAAATTCCCCGAAATCCCCTTGAAATCCTATCCCTGCCCCTGTTTCGGCCTTTCCTACCTTTCATTGCCCTATCGTTACCCCTGGCTGGCCCCAAATTTCATTAAAAATGAATAAAAATCTATAAAGTTCACCATTTCAGGCCTTAACCCCTCAGCCGTAGCCCCGCGCTCCTTTATCTTCCACATGACCCGATGCCATGACCAAAACCCAGTATTGAAAGGCGCTTGTCTCAGGCCTGTATTGGGTGCATCCTTGACCGTAGATCTGGGCAAATCGGGCGGCTATCGTTTAATCCGCTACCCTGTGCGTTTTCCCGTTCAAACCTTCATTGCCGCCATCGCCGTCCATTTTCACGATGATCCAACGGTCCAGAGCCTTCCCGCCTGTGGACCCCGCGGCGCATTACCCCTGAAACCACCTGTTTATTCCGCACCGCTCACCCGCAGATGGTGGTTTTCCCCGGTGGTCCAGCGAATCCATACAACGCCTGCCGCGTGTCTTCTGTACGGTGGCAAAACCACTATCCTCCCGCGCGTTATTGTTCAACCCAAACCATGCAGCGAAATCACCGTGCGCCGTTGGATCTCGCGTGCCTCATCCGACGGCTACCAATCAAAGAAGCCGCGCACGGGTTAAGTCGTCCCCGCTGTACCCTTGGCTCATAGTCCGTCCACCCAGATGCGTTTTCCGCCGTGGATTTCCTTCGGGATTGACGTCCCAGATTTTTCATTCGTCGTTGACCGTTCTTCTGTCTCCCGGCCCCGCCACGTCAGCTCCACATGCGCGCCCCGTACCTTCCCCGTTTTCGTCACCATACCATTGGTTTTGTCATGTTTTTTAAGGTCTCCATTTGTTATTATGTGTTTCGCTCTGTGTTTCACCATTCTTCCACCAGAGCGATTTTTATCAGTTCCACTGCAAATTTCTCCCTCCGTTTCACCGTCAGCATAGCCATGTTCATCGTCCACGCCGCCTTCACCATTCCTGTCCATGGTTTTTCTTCACAGTTTGTTGTTTTGCAGGGTCATCACAGTCAGTAGCTGCCATGATACGCAGCCTCTGCTGCAAGTACAAGGAAATCCATAGAAGGTCATTTACAGCGGCTAAATTTATGAGAAATGGTCCGGGAAGGTGAAAGCGGGTCGTTTATTCAATGAACAGGGTTCAGATTCTGAAGAAACCTTCCTGCATCATTAAAGGCTCGAGCTAATCTGTCAGAGACAAGAAATGAAATGGCAAAGTATTTCAGCGCAAAGAGAAGAGATTAGGGCGCTCTAATGATCAACTTAAGCGGTAAAACAATGTTTTAAGGGGCAAAGCACAGTTGAGGACCTCGAGGATCAGTCAAATGATCCTGCGCACAAGTAAAAGGTAGCATCAGGGTTTATGTGTCAGCAAAATGTTTTTCTTCGTCAAAGTACATGGCACCCATACAGCTTTTATTACGCGCCATGTCCCTGAAGGAATTTCCACCCTAACAGCAGTTCAAAACAATCAGAACATTTATGCGAACAAACTTCTCAGCAGTTGTTTACCATTTGTTTATTCCCCACAAGTACAACAAAGTATGGCCACCAGAATGTAGCAAATTCATGTCTGGAGTAAAGGAAAATATGAAGAAGATCATCCGTACATATAGAGGTGACAGACGTTAAATACTCAGTATTCAAACAGAATGGGCCTCGGCCCTATTTCTCTACTCTGTGTTTAATGATACATTTAATTTTTCACCTGCCCCCTCAATCAGTCTCCTGTGTCTCTTCTGCTATAAAGCACAGAAGGAAACTCTTGTAATGGTTGTTGATGAGATATCAGTGAAAATGAAAGTATTATCCTCTTGAGACAAGTTCTCTGGGTAATATTGTAGGATAGGCTGAGATTAGATGTATTCAGATTGAATGTTCAAGCTTTGGGCTATGATGTACCTGATTGGTGTTGTTTTTAATATGACAAGCATGTTTCTTTGGATCCTGATCTAAGGCAGTTGGTGATGTTTTCCTTTCTCTGTATTTGTGATTGACTTGCTTTCATTTCATTATGTTTCTTTAGGCTCGCATCAGAAGTTTGGCATAAGATTTACCCTTGATAGGTACCTTATGTTGCTGCTCTCTCAGCCCTAAATTTTTTCTGCCTATATGTGTATCTGAATGTTGATTTTGATTGATTTAACCAGTGTAGTGGATGGTATTGCCTACTCTCTAATGTATGAATTAATGAAGTCTATATTTAGATGTTCTTGTTAAGATTTAGTTGGGTGTGTTGAGAACACTGGGAGGTCTAGAATCCCATATCTGCCTCACTAGGATATTTCCACCTTGATTAGGCCTTTCCAGGATCCCTCGTATTGCCTTCACTTTTGTCCAAGCAGGTCTGGAGTTAAATGACCTCTGACCTGATCTATGGACAGAGTTGGTTGGTTCTCCTCCTTTCATTCTCTGTCCTTAATGTCCCATTCCAAATATCTCCTTTAAGATCCAAATGCTCTAGATGACTAGCCCAACTGAACACTTGCACATTGATTACAAATAAACCCTTTCTTGACTCCATAGCCCAATGGCCTTGATGTTCCCTGAGTTATCTGTTTCAGCCTAAATTCACTCTATGCTCATCCTTGTCTTGTGATTAACCCTTCCTTCTTGATTCCCAACAACCAAAATCGTAATCAAACAAACAAACCCTGTGCATATAACTATTCTAAAATCTTAACTTAGAGCTTCAAAGACACATACTTCGACTCATATAGAGAGATCCCTCTCTGGACCTAGGAGGGCTAGATCCTAAGGTCTGAAAGTGGTTCTATGTTGTCTCATTTTTTGGTCTTGTCAACCTAGCCAAAACATGGGAACCCCAACATAATGGCGATTCCACTAGGGACAATCTGAGTGCATTTCACCTCAAACAATCCTAGTAACTTAGAAACTTAGAACTCTGGTTAGGTTGACAGTAAGTCACTCCTTTCTTGAATCGACCTCCATGATTGAATATCCACCATACTCTTAGACAGAGCCTGGAAAGGAGCGTTAGCCTCAGTCTGTCTCTTGGAGGTGACATGTCCCGAGTAATGCCTCACATTAAATCTGCGGTTGGAGCTTGTTGTTTTGAAGGAGATTCCTAAAAGGTGATAGTGCCTGAGCACTGTGGTGGATAGTGTACTCCCTAGAAACATCCTAAACCCTCCACCTGGCGACTCCATTGTTCCTAAACGAAAAGACTCCAATGGTGATTAGTAGGCTTGCTGATTATCTTGGTTTCACAATCAGACTCCACTGGAAGGCCAGCTCCTGAGACAACATTAATCACAGTAGAAGTGACAAATAGGGTTAAGTTGCTTGGCTTATAAACAACATTCTGGCTTACAGAACCATCCACACAAGAGCTTATCCCAACCCCGACCCACCGGAAATAGTTGAAAATCCAGAGAGTATCCTCAAAAGAGCTCCTACACCTAAAAGACCAACCATTTCCAGCCACATTCTTAGAGCTAATTCTGCACCAAAAAACCTAACAGCTCTAGCACATTCCCTCCCCGACCTAGACACACCTAATAGACTACCGAGAACTAGGTCATTCAATCATCTAGACCAGCAAGACCTCGAAGTTTACAGTACACCATCTAACAGTGGTCAAAACACTAGGGACAGTGAAACCCCTCCTTCCACACCACCTGATTTTCACTTCCTTCAAAACTTGGGGCTCTCCAACCCTAGATCAGCTCAACAGACTTCTTCTTGTCCAAATGTCCCTGTCATCCAAATACCAGCTGCTCAAGCTAACCCTATACCCCATCAGAACATCATTATGGCAGCCTGGTATGCACCTTTGCTTTTACCTCAACCCTTGTTACCCTTTCCCAATGATTATCAGTAAAAAATCCCACACTTCACTGCTAAAGAGTCCATAACAGCTCAGCAACATGTAGATAAGATGGAGGACTCTTTTGATTATATGGAAATTGATGATGAAACAATCAAAATGAGGATCTTTGCCCAAAGCTTAGGAGGTGAGGTGAAGAAATGGTTTAAAGGTTTACCTCCTGGCAGTATTCAAGATCTCCCTGCATTATACCAGACCTTTATAAACAAATGGGAGGTTAGAGAAAACCCTCGCCAGCTCCTAGCAGAATACATGTCCCTTAAGAGGAACGTAGGAGAGAGTGTTCACGATTACACCACTAGATTCAACAGCATTTATAATGCTCTCCCTCCACACATGAAACCTCCACAAGGTATGGCCCTAGAAAAATATCCTGATGGATTTGATGCTGACATGGCCTATGAGCTTAGAGATAAAGAGTATACCACACTGGAAGACATGCAGAAAGGAGCCATAACCATAGAAGCAAACTTAATGGAAAAAAGGGCAAGACTAAAGGCTGAAAAAAGGGTAACATATAGAGACGACAACGTAGCTTCCACATCTGATCCCAAATACGAAAGACTGTCTAAAAATGTGGAAGAACTGTAACAAATGATAAAGAGGATGGTTGTCCAAAACAGAAACCAAAACCAGAACAAAAACATTAGAAGAAACAATGCTGCTCCCAACAGACAAAGAGAGTCAGATCAACAAATTATTCCCCCATTTCAAGAAAAAATTTTAGATGAAGACGAGGGAATCATTGAAGAGTCTGAAGGGGATGCAATAAACATGTTTGAAGCAGAGGACTCAGTCCTTAACTGTGATTCAGAAGAAGATCAACCCTCACCTTCATATTGGGGTGAGGAATGGTTAGAAACTGAGGATTACAGATTAGGATTTGAAAATTCCATGATGCAGGTCAGAGAACAATACGAACTTAGGAGAAAAAAGAACCAAGAAAACCCCAAAACAAAGACTCCTGAGGTAACCATCAAGAAAAGACCTGATAAAATTTCCAAAGCAACCCCTGTAAATAGCAAAGCAGCAGCTGAAAGTTATGGTAAACATAAGGAGAAAGACAACCAAGACACTGAAAAACAAAGCCAACCAACCAGCAGTACTAGCACTTCAGTTAGTACTCCTAATACAATTGTTCCCAACCCTGTACATAGCGAGAAAACACCAATGGATTCAGCTACTAAGGCAGTAGCAAATAAAACAGAGTCAAGTGTTTCCAAGACACAGTCCACTTTCAATTTAGAGAGTGAGATTGCCAAAATCAAAATCTCTGTACCATTGTCTGAGTTGGCCACTCAGAATGTGTATAAAGGCCAAATTTTGAAAGCATTGAATCTAGGGGAAAACAACGATACTGTAAATCTGAATGATGATCAACCCGCCCTACTCTTTGGTCCCAAAATTGAAGGAAAGTTTCAGGAAGGGGTAGTTCCACCTTTCTATGTCAGTCTCAACATTCATGACAAGATCCTTCATAATGCCATGCATGACTCTGGTGCATCACACAATCTAATGCCTAAGGTAGTGATGGAAAGGCTAGGCCTAGAAATTACCAGACCCTACAAAGACTTATACTCATTTGACTCTAGTAGAGTAAAATGCCTAGGACTGATCAAAGATTTATGTGTGAGTTTGACCCACGTTCCTGCCAAATGTATGGTCGTGGATGTGGTGGTGGCAGATGTGCCACCTAAGCATGGCATGTTGCTATCCAGATCATGGGGAGCCAAACTGCAAGGAACAATGCAGATGGATAGCTCTTATGCCACTATCCCTATAATTGGCCAACTTAGAAGACTGTATAGAGAGTCTCAGATGAAATTCCTAGTCAGTAGTCCCGAAAATCCTGAAAATTCACCATTGTACTCTGCGCACACTGACCTAGATTCTTTCATCCTTTATAACGACCAATCCTTGGGGGAGTCAGAATCTGGAAACATGGGTACAAACGTAGAGGCTGAAAGCACAGAGGCTGAAAGCACAGACCTGAACATAATGGCTACCCTGGAAGAAATTGAAGAAGAAAACAATAGTGAAACCTATAGAATATGTGGTGGGAGGCTAACTCAGAATGATCCAGGAACACAATGCAGCCAACCCATTAGTCATACCCTTCAAACTGATGTACCACATGAAGGACATGACAACCCACTACCTAGTACAGACCCTCTAGCGTGACATAATGGCAAACCCCTGTGGGAAATGAATTTTGATGGGTCCTGTACTAGGAAAAATGCTGGAGAAGGAGTGTGGCTACGTAACACAGAAAATTACCACGCAGAGAGCCATGTTGTGAATCTGCGTTTCAAATGCATGAATAATATTGCAGAGTATGAGGCTCTCATCCTGGGTCTGAATTTATTGAAGAAATTAGGAGCCCGTAGGATAGCTATGAGAGGAGACTCTGAGTTAGTTATCAAACAGGTGAATGGTGAGTATTCAGAAAAACACCCTAGGCTTAGGGCCTACAGGAATGACACTCTAGATTTACTGAAAACGTTTGTTGAATATGAATTAGCGTTCGTTCCTAGGGGTCAAAATGCAATTGCAAATGGATTAGCTTGTCTAGCTAGCTCATATCCTAAGACCCCAGTTGACCAACAGATTATCATTCAGACCAAATTCAGGCCTGAAGTGCCAGACAATGAAAAATATTGGTAGGTCTTTGAAGGAGACAAACAGATCGAAGATTTCCTGGTGGGCAGGAATGAGTTTGAATTTTCTGATTTAGAGTCGATTTTTTATGACAATTTCCCAAGCGAGGATCCCCCAGATGAACAAGAAACACACTGTAACATAGAAATAAATTCTTTTTCCGAGAAAACTGGAAATCCAACCAAAAATTGTGAAAACGCAGATACCGAAGAGGTAGAGGTGCTGCAGGCCAAAGATAAGAACATACCCAAAGGCCTGGCACCCTTAGAGGACCTTTTGACTTTGATGACGTAGCAAAAAATACCACAATAGAACATGTTGATTCTGATGTGGAAGAATGCAACATAGGCACTGAAGACAAACCCAAAAGGATCAAACTAGCTAAGTCTATACCTGCTAACATGAAGAAAAAATACATTGACCTGTTCAAGGAATTCATAGACGTGTTTGCATGGAGCTATGAAGACTTAAAGGCGTATGACACCAACATCATTCAGCACAAGATACCCTTGAAGGAAAATCAGAAGCCTTTCAGACAGAAACTCCATAGGATCAATCCAAAACAATTGCCTGCAGTAGAGAAAGAGATTAAGAAGATGTACAATGCAGGCATAATAGTTCCTGTGAGGTTTTCTGATTGGGTGTCAAATCTAGTGGTGGTGAGGAAGAAAATAGGGGAGATCAGGTTATGCATAGACTTTAGAAACCTCAACAGAGCCTCCCTGAAAGACAACTACCCCTTGCCTAGAATGGAACACATCTTGCAAAAGGTGGTGGGCTCTAAAAGAATCTCCCTGCTTGACAATTTTTCAGGATATAGCCAGATATTGGTACTCCCAGAAGACCAACTCAAAACAGCATTTACCACTCCATGGGGCACCTTCATGTATGTGAAAATGCCCTTTGGATTGATGAATTTTGGCGCCACCTTCCAGAGAGCGATGGAAATAGCTTTCTCAGAGGAGATAGGACACTTCATAGTTATTTACCTAGATGACTTGACTGTCTTTTCTAAAACTGAAGAAGAAAACTTAAAACATCTGAGGAAATTTTTCGAAAAATGTAGAAGGTACGGTTTGTCCCTGAACCCTAAGAAAATTGTTTTTGGGTTGCAAGAAGGTAAACTTCTTGGTCACATCATATCTGAGAAAAGGATCAGGATAGACCCACAGAGGGTTGAGGGAATACTCCAAATCACACACCCAAGAAACATCAGGGAGTTACAGTCGTTCATTGGGAAGATCAACTTCCTTAGGAGGTTCATTCCCAACCTTGCTGAGCACCTTAGAAAAATGACTGAAATGCTAAAGAAAGGTTCAGGAATTAAGT
The DNA here is from genome assembly GCA_034641835.2 of Pinus albicaulis. Classification (NCBI taxonomy): domain Eukaryota; kingdom Viridiplantae; phylum Streptophyta; class Pinopsida; order Pinales; family Pinaceae; genus Pinus; species Pinus albicaulis. The sequence continues at coordinate 89,286,037 of CM076584.1, read as the reverse complement.
GGACTGTTGAAGCCAAGAAATCTTTTGAGTCAGTAAAACTTGCACTCACTCAGGCCCCTGTCCTTATCAGCCCTGACTTCTCAAAAGATTTTCTGATCTTTTCATTTGCTTCCCAACACACAATAGCTGCAGTTTTGCTGCAGAAAAATTCAGAAGGTAATGAACAGCCTATAGCCTTCTTCAGTAAAGCCTTAAGAGATTCACCCTTAAAGTACAAGATCATGGAAAAGTAGGCCTATGCTCTGATTAAGGCCTTAAAATACTTTAGGGTGTACATTCCGCATTCTCACACCATTGCTTTCGTGCCAAATATAGTGGTCAAGGATATCTTTTCCCAAGACCCTGATGGGAAAAGGGGAAAATGGATTGCTACCATCTTGGAATACGACCTTGAAATAAAACCCACTAAGCTGATCAAAGGTCAAGGCTTGGCCCAGTTAATGGCTGAATCAAACTTGCAGGCCCTTGACATTAACATGATGAATGCCTTAGATGAGCAGGAAGGATTGCCCCATCCAACTGTTGAGGAGCAGTTTCAGAACTCTCCTTGGTATACTGATATCCTTTATGTGCTCACTAGTCTTAATGCCCCTCCAGAACTATCCAAAAAAAAGGCCAGATTCATAAAACTCAAAGCTAGAAATTATTGTATTTTGAATGAGAATCTATATTGGAAAAATCCAAATGGCCTTTTGCTGAAATGTTTGTCTGAAACTGAAGCTGAAAGAGTCAAACAAGAATTCCATGTTGGGGAGTGTGGAGGCCACCTGAGTTGGAAAACCACTGCAAATAAGATACTCAGGGCTGGTTACTATTGGCCTACACTCTTTAGTGATGTTCATAAAATGATTCTTGCCTGCCACAAATGCCAAATCTTTGAGGGCAAAAGAAAGCTCCTTCCCCTCCCTCTGCAACCGATCACCATAGAAGGCCCTTTCATGCAATGGGGCCTAGAATTTATAGGAGAAATTCATCCTGCCTCCTCTGGACAACATAAATGGATCCTAACTGCTACAGATTACTTCACTAAATGGATAGAAGCTATACCCACTAGGAATGCCACTGACTCTGTCATCATTAGGTTCCTAGAAGACTTCATCCTATCTCGTTTTGGTTGTCCAAGGAAAATAATCACTGACAATGCTGCTGCTTTTGGATCCAAAAGAATGGTTGATTTCTGTCACAGGTACGGAATAGCACTTGGACATTCAACTGCCTATTACCCCCAGGGTAATGGCCTAGCTGAATCATCAAATAAAAGCCTGGTTACAATCATTAAGAAGCTGCTGGAAGAGAACAAAAGGTCATGGCATAAAAATTTGATACATGCCTTGTGGGCAGACAGGCTCACTACAAAGAAATCTATTGGCATGTCACCCTTCCAGCTGGTTTATGGGACTGAAGCAGTTTTTCCTACTAGTCTTGGAGTTCCAGTGATCAAACTTGTCCAGGAGATCCAATCAGAGGAAGACAGCATGATAAGGAGAATAAATGAAACAATACATCTCCAACAGACAAGGGATCAGGTCTACAACAGATCATTGAAAGTTCAGCAAAACATGAAGAGGCAGTTCGACAAAAGAACCAAAGCTTCAAATTTTAGAATTGGTGACAAGGTTCTGAGATGGGATTCAAGAAGAGAGGACAAAGGAAAACATGGAAAATTTGACAGCTTGTGGCAAGGTCCATTTGTCGTCCAGGCCACTGTGGGTCCTAATGCATTTTTCTTACAAGAACTTGATGGTACAGAGTTGTTTGGGGGTCCTGTCAATGGCAGGATGCTCAAACACTATTTCTGCTAATTTTTCATTTCCAGTTCCATTTCCATTGTACGTTCGAAAAAAGAACCAAAGCTTCAAATTTCAGGATTGGTGACAAGGTTCTGAGATGGGATTCAAGAAGAGAGGATAAAAGCAAACATGGCAAATTTGACAGCTTGTGGCAAGGTCCTTTTGTCATCCAGGCCACTGTGGGTCCTAATGCATTTTTCTTATAAGAGCTTGATGGTACAGAGATGTTTGGGGGTCCTGTCAATGGCAGGATGCTCAAACACTATTTATGCTAATTCTTCATTCCCAAGTTCCATTTCCATTGTACATACCATTGCAGTTTTACTTTCAAGAAAATAGAGAAAATGTCTCCAAAAAATAGAAAGAGGAGAGGTTCAGACATGCTCAAAACATGAACCTCCGAAATGCAAAAAAAATGGCTCAAACATGGTAAAAAATTAAACCAAGAAGAGCAGAATAGCTGGTCCTAATACGCTCAAAACCTGAACTAGCAGTGAAAAAGAGAATCAGCTCTAATAGGCCCAAAGTCAGAGCTGAAATCAAGGAAAAGAGGTGACTCCAATATGCCCAAAACCTGAGTCATGGAAAAAGAAGGACGTTTCAAAGTTGCAGACTTCAAGCCTTCAAAGTTTTGTTTTAATTTTTAGCACTTTCCATCCACAGCAAGTCAGACAGCCTAATCCTGGCTTGGCTGTTTTTCAATTTTCTGTCTTAGAATGTAGGAGAAGAAACCTGTTGGACAGTTTAATCCCAACAGGTAGTAGATTAGGTAGAGAAATAGATGAGACCAACAGTCTAATCTGGCCTCATGGAGAAATAAGGGTAGACTTAGAGTAGGTTTGTTTTGCTTTCAAAATAAAATAATGTGAAGGGTCTACTAGCTCAAATGCACCCTGAAGGGAAAATTTCTAGGATTATAGTGTGGGTAGGTAGTTTGATTGAGAAAATGTTTCTGCTGATGTAACATATTCATATTGTGGTAGCTGATCAAAGAAAGGGATGTGCCAAGCAGCAGGCAACTGGCCTACTCCAAAGATCATTTCTGGTTTCTTGCCTCCTTCAAGAAGAAGCCATCCCCATGTGGAGCCACTATTAGCCCCCCTATGAAATTCTTGACAAGCAAGCTGGGGGGCTAGATTGTTATGGAGCCTTCAAGGAATGCCTCTCCCCTAAAAATTCATCCTCCTTGAAGTCTCTATGAGCTGTGCCCAACACAAATCCTCTCTGCTGATCCATTGCTCAAAGGGACCTATTACTCCCTCTTTTAACCCTATATCCTTGCAAAATTCCCTATCACAACCTCTGTTTTCTCTGTGTTAAATTTTCCCTTAAATCCCTCCATTATCCCCTTAAATTCCCCCTGAATCCTATCTAAACCCCACCATCACCCTTCGTTCCTTCAAAACTCCACTTCACCTCCTTATCGTTACCTCTTTAGGGCCTGAAATAGCACTCAAAATGAATTAAAATGATGAAATTTATGTATTTAGGTGCTAGCCCCTTTGGCCATAGCCCCGCGCTCCTTTATCTTCCACATGACCCGGTGCTATGACCAAAACCCAGTACTGAAAGGCGCTTGTCTCAGGCCCGTTTCGGGCGCATCCTTGACCGTAGATCTGGGCAGATCGGGCGGCTGTCTTTTAACCCACTACCCTTTGTGATTTCTCGTCCAAACCTTTGTTGCCGCCATCGCCGTCCATTTGCGCGATGATCTGACAGTCCGGAGCCTCCCTGCCAGTGGACCCCGCGGCGCATTATCCTTGAAACCGCTGGTAAGTTCCGCACCACTCATCCGCAGAAGGCGGTTTTCCCGGAGAGCCAGCGATTCCACTCAGAAAATGACGCGTGTCATCTGTACCATGGAAAAACCACCCTCATTTTGTGCATTAACCTTCAGTACAGGGCGCCCAGTGAATTTCACGACCACCGTTAGATCTTGAGATCTTCATCCAACAGTCTTCCTTTGTCCAAGCTGCTCGCTCGATTAATTTTCCTCTTCCGCGCCCATAGCCCCGGCATCGGTCGCCCTCGCCGTTGATCTGTGCCCGATCAACGGTCTAGATCAGCTCACCCGCCGTTGACTGTCCCACTGCCCACCATTCTGCCACGTCACCTCCACGTGCACGCCCCGTACATTCCCCATTTCCGTCACCATATCATTGTTTTTGTCGTGTTTTTTAAGGTTTCCATTCGTTATTATGTTTTTCTGCTCTGTGTCTCACCATTTCCCCACCAGAGCAATTTTTATCATTTTCACTGCAAATTCTCCCTTCCATTTCACCATCAGCAGAACAATGTTCATCACCCTCGCCGCCTTCATCATTCCTGTCCATGGTTTTCTTCACAGTTTGTTGTTTTGCAGGGTTTCTAAGGGTAAAAGACTGTCATGGTTCTACATGGAAAGCTATCTAGACGATCTTAAATCCGAGAGCTGGTACTGCCGTGGGATAGTCAAAGAAAGCGACTGGCAGGATTCGCATTGAAGAAAAGGCATATTTCGAACACCGGAAACCTTTCAATGCCATTAAAACCCGAGCTACCCTGTCAGAAGAAAAATGGAGCGATATAGAGTTTCAGTACAGAGCGAAAGGAAGGTCAAAGTGAGCTAATGACGATCTCAAGCCTTTAGTCAAAGGTTTAGAAGGAAAGGCAACAGTTTGAAGACCCTGAGGATCGATCCAAAGATCCTGAGCACAGTAACAGGTACCATCTGGGTTTATTTATCAGCAGAATGCTTGTCTCCATCAAGCACAGGGCAGCCATACAGCTCTTATTATGCAGAATGTCCTTAGAAGAATTTCCTCCCTAACTACAGTTCAAAAACAGTGAGACTTTATGAAAGCAGATTGTTCAGCAGTGTTAACCATTTGTTTATTCCCCGCAAGTACAGCACAGTACCGCAGCCAGAATGAATACAGGGTCATATCAGAGTAATTGGAAATCTAAAATAAGGTCACCCCATCATCCAAGGAATGACAGAGATTAAATGTTCAGCATTCTAGCAGGGTGGGCCTCGGCCTCCTTCTCAGAAGTTTTAATACTGCATTTAGTGTTTCACCTGCCACCTGAGCTCTTCTTTGCTATAAAGCTCAGAGAGAAATATTGTAATGGTTGTTGATGAGATATCAGGGAAACCCAAGCATTTCTCCTCTTGAGACAAGTTCTGTGTGTAATAGTGTAAGATAGATTGAGATTTGATGTATTCAGACTGAACGTTCAAGCTGTGGGCTATGATGTACCCGATTGGCGTTGTTTTTAATATGACAAGCATGTTTCTTTGGATACTAATCTAAAGCAGCTGGTGATGTTTCCCTTTCTCTGTATTTGTGATTGACTTTCTTTCATTTCATTATGTTTCTTCAGGCTCGCATCAGAATTTTGGCATAAGACTTACCCTTGATAGGTACCTTATGATGCTGCTCTCCCAACCTTTATGTTTTCTACTTACATGTGTATCTGAATGTTGATTTCAATTGATTTAACCAGTGTAGTGGATGCCATTACCTGCTCTCTGATGTATGAATTAATGAGATCCATGTTTAGATGTTCTTGTTAGGATTTAGTTAGATGAGTTGAGAATACTGGGAGGTCTAGAATCCTGTCTCTACCCCACTAGGACCTTTTCATCTCATTTAAGCCTTTTAAAGATCCCTTGTCTTGCCTTCGGTTTTGTCCAAGTAGGTCTGGAGTTAAATGACCTCTGACCTGATCTATAGACAGAATTGGTTGTTTCCCCTTCACTCAATTTCAGTCCTTGATGTTCCATTCCATCAACCTTCTTTAAGATCCAAACACTCTAGATGACTAGCCCAACTGAAAGCTTACACATTGAACACAAGTAAATCCTTTCTTGACTCCATTTCCCAATGGCTTTGATGCTCCCTGAGTTATCTATCTTTTTCTAGTTTCCTCTTTGCTCACCCTTGTTTTATATTGGACCTTTCATTCCTGATTCCCAGCAACCAAACATAAACCAACAAACAAACCCTATGCATATAACTAGCCTAAAATCACAACATCTGAGCTTAAAAGACATAAACCTTTGACTATCATATAGAGATCCCTCTCTGGACCTAGGAGGGCTAGATCCTAAGGTCTGAAAGTGGTTCTATGTTGTCTCATCTTTTGGTCTCTGTCAACCTGGCCAAAACATGGGAACCCCAACAAGGCCTTAGGCTTATAAGTTGAAGACTTAGATCACTAGTTGAAGGGTTTCATTTGGAAGCTACTAGGACTTATGTGAAGGCTTGGAAAATGTCATTTCTGACTCAGATTGACAACAAACTAGCTCAAACTAGTATACCTTAATACCATCTCCTGTGGCAAGAGGACTTGGTAAAAACCTTCAATTAGTATATGAAGTCTCAGATGTTTGTGGAGGCTTGGATTTAGGAGCTCGAGAAGCTTAGACCTGGCATGTGGACAGTCCTGTGGAGGAAAATTGGTGATAAATCTAGGAGAAATCGCCTCAAGTAAATCTCGAATTGATGACCTATGTTCTAAGAAAAGTGTGAAGTTCTGGTTTGGCTTGAAGACTTGAAGACTTGTGAAGAGAAAGGAACCCCTGAGCATTGACATGTTGTACTTATTGTTGAAGTGATTTCAATCTTGTATTAAAGCATAATTGAAGGACACTTCAAGGTTTGATAGCCTATTGAAGAACACTCTAAGAGTAGTGTGAAATAATACTAGAGAAGGATTTGTAGATTTGTCTTGGAGATATTGCAAAATATATATTATGCAATTGTTGAAGAATACCCTAAACTATAGCAGCCATAGGAGTCTTTCTGAAGAATACTTGAAGTTTTGTAAAGACAAATTGGAGAAAGTTTTGTAGACCTGCATTGAATATCATGATGCGCTGAAGTCATCATGAGATGACCTTGGAGAAAGTGTTTGGGTCACATGAAGAGTATTGGTGACATTTTCATGTGAAGATGAAGTTGTAATTAATGAGATGAGTGCCTTGGAGGCCTCTTAAGGGAAGTGTTGGAGGTGAAGATATTTCCAAGGCTAGTTACAAAAGATATTGGGAGCTTTAAGAAACATAAACTTATCTTGACGAATTGAAGCAAAGGGTTGGAGCCCTAGAGAAGAGGAGTCCTCAAGAGACCAGGTTTGTGCCTTTCCCAGAGATAGGGTTGGAGACCTAGAGGTTAGAGCCACAAAGTGACAAGGTTGGAGCCTTGGAAGATAGGGTTGGAGCCCTAGAGGTTGGAGCCTCATGAAGTCAAATTTGGTGCTTGGAAAAGTACATGTTAGAGCTTGGATGATTGAATATCGGTGTCTTCATCTAGGATTGGAGCCCTAAACTATTATTTTACCTGTTTCATTGTAAATAAGTTGATTTAAGTCCTAGTTATATCTGATTAATAAAATCCTTATTATTGTGATCTTAACTGGTAAAAAAAACAATTGAAAGGAAATGCTGATTCATCCCCCTCTCAATATTTCCAACAATTGATATCAAAGCTAGTGCCTCTTCTCATACTTTTAACAACTTGAAGGTATATCCTTAGAGCAAAAAATGGAAAATGCAAGGAAGAAAGCCTCCAATCCTTCTAAATATGTCTCTTCCTCAACCATGAAAACAGAAGACAATAAAATTGGGAAAGCTCCATTGTTCAATGGAAACTTTGAAATATGGAAGGAAAGAAAAAATAAATTTTTAATGGCTCAAGCTTTTGAAGTTTTAGAATCAGTTATTACTAAAAGCATGATGGAAGAAGAATTTGTCAGACCAGGAGTTAACTCCACAAATTGAACAATGAATTTGATATAGGGTGCTCATGAATATATACATGGAGGTGAGACTTATTGGGATTCATTTCCCAATGTCTCTTAGACCTCCTTATTTCCTAATTTAAACTAATAGATAATTTCTCCCAATCCCTTAGGATTAGGTGTCAACATTCCCCCCCTTAATCTGAAGGGATGTTGGTGAGTCCAAGCATCATTCTGAATTTTTCAAACTTTTCTCTTCCAAGTGCTTTGGTGAAGATGTCTGCAGTTTGCTCATTCGTGGAACAATGACGTAGATGGATAGTTTGGCCTCAACATGATGTCGAATCAAATGGTATTTTTTATTGATTTTCTTCATTCGATCATGGAAATTTGGGTTCTTGGCCAACTTTATTGCAGAAGTCTTGTCAATCATGAGTGGAGTTGAATGCATTTGTTTCATCTGCAAATCTTCTAGGATTTTCCTGAGCCATAAAATTTCCTTTTTCACTTCAGATGTTGCCACATATTCTACCTCAGTTATGGAATCTGTTGAAACTGATTTTTTGCATGATCTCCAGGAGACGGCTCCTGATCCAAGTCTCATATTATAACCTAAAGTAGATACCCCGATTTCTTTGTCTCCGTCAAAGTATGTATCAGAGTATATGATCAAGCTGAAGTCGCCCACTTGTTTATATTTGAGTCCAAATTCTTGAGTCCCTTTCAAGTAATTTAGAACTCTTTTTGTAGCAGACCAATGTCCTTCACAATATTTTTGCATAAACCTGGGGAGGATTCCAACAACAAATGAGATGTTTGGTATGGTAGTAGTCTGGTAGATGAGACTTCCTACAAGCTTCCTATACTTCATTGCATCCTCAAATTCCTTCCCTTCAATGGATATGAGCTTCAAGTTTTGTTCCATTGGAGTGGTCAAAAAGGATTGCATTCAGCCATGCCAAAATTGTTCAATAGATCTCCAATGTAATTCTTTTGAGAAAGGAATATAAATTTAGGATGTTGTGTTACTTCAATACCAAGATAGTAGTTAACATAGCCCAAATCATTCATTTCAAAACCTTTCTTCAATTCCTTCTTTATGGATGCAATATAACTCTCATTGTTCCCTATCATCAAAATATCATCTACATACACCACAAGACATACAACTATTTTCCCAACTTTCTTAACAAAAAAAGTTTCATAATCAAGATCAAAATGTTTGAAGTTAAGTTTCAGAAGATGCTCAGTTAATTTCTCATACCAGGCTGACGGTGCTTGCTTGAGGCCATACAAGGATTTTATAATCTTGCATACTTTGTGTTCTTGGCCCTTCAAAACAAATCCTTCTGGCTGGGACATAAAAACCTTCTCCTTTAGATCTCCATTCAAAAATGTGGTTTCTACCTCCATCTGATGGAATTTCCAACCCTTCTGAGTTGTTAAGGCAAAGAGTGTTCGGATGGTGGCCCATTTTGCTATGGGGGAAAAATTTTCCTCATAATTGACCCCTTCTTTCTATGCAAAACCTTTTGCCAAAATCATGCCTTTGTGCTTATCATGTGAGCCATCCGCTTTGTACTTGTTCTTGTAGATCCACTTGTAACCAATTGGTTTTGTTCCCATGGAGGATCAACCAGCTTCTAAGTGCCATTCTTTATCAAGGCATCATACTCCTTTTGCATTGCTTCATTCCATTCATCATGATAAGCGGCTTATTTGAAGGAAGTTGGTTCAATATCTGTAGAAAAATTCAGTTCACAATTATAAGAAATATCCATATCAATAGGTGAATCATAATTATCTACGTCACCTCCATTTTCCCTGACGGAACTTCTTGTTCCTATCTTCCAACCTCATCGGGACGAACATTTTCCAGTGTCTTTATTATCCATTTTGGGGGACCTTTCTGAGATGGCCTAGGCTGCTCATTTGACTGATTTGAGATTGAATCAAGATTTAATCTCCCAATTCTTTAAATCATATCATTAAAGGTGTCCTCCATGGTTGGTTCTTCATGTGGGGGAGAGAGTGATTCAGAAGACGATTCCACATATTGATTCAGTATAGGAATCCCCCTTCAAGATGTGGAATCTGATTATCAAATTCTTGAAATGACTTTGCATGTGTGAATCTATCCAAGCGATCAATTTTCCGCTCAACAACATCGTTAGTCTTGAAAGATTCAAGGAATATGATATCTCTAGATACTACAAAATTATTATTGATTTCATCATAGAGATGATATCCTTTGGAGGTATTGGAATACCCCAAGAAGATACATTTTCGACTTCTAGCACCAAGTTTATTTCTTTGTACCTTCAGTATCAAACGATAATAGGTGGAACCAAAAACCCTGAAATGCTTTACCGAAGGAATGTGGCCATGCCACATTTCATAGGGAGTTTTTTTTTTTATTGTATTAGAAGGACCCCTATTCTTTATGTACACGTCACATAGAACTGCATCAACCCAAAACACCAATTTTAAATTCTTGAAAAACATCATGGAGTGAACCATATTTAAAATTGTCATGTTCATTCTTTCAGCTACACCATTATGTTGGGGATTATAGGGCACAGTTTTTTGATGTTTGATCCCATGTTGGCGAAGATACTTTTAAAATTTGTTTGAAGTGTATTATTTTCCATTATCAGTGCGCAAAGAGCCAATATGAGTTTGTGCATCATTTTCAATCCATGCATGAAAATTCTTGAATGTTTGAAAAGCATCAGATTTGTTCTTCAATAAGTAAACCCAACACATTTTGGTGTAATCATCAATAAATCTCATCATCTATTTATTTCCATTTGCAGAATCAATAGGCATGGGGCCACATAAATCTGAATGAATAAGCTCAAGTTTTCTATGTGCTCTAGAATGTGAATCATGAAAGGAATCTTTGATATGCTTTCCTATAATATAAGCATCACATTGCTTAAGTTTCCTAGGAATTGTAGGCAATCCAGTAACACCATTTTTCTTCAACAATTGAAGTTTGTCATAGTTTAAGTGTCCAAATCTAGCATGCCATAAAAGACACAATGGGAATATACCTTCATCATGATGAGAACTGAATGCAAATTTTTGTGCATTAGCAAAGGTACTTTGCAGCTTTAGGAGTCTTCCTACTTCTATTCCCTTCATGAAAAGTGAGTGATATGATGCTTTTTTTACCTCAACCTTGCCATCAAACATGTGAATGGAGTATCCTTTCTGGCGGAAGTGAACCAAGGACATCAAGTTTATCCTCAACTCAGGGAGGTATAGAACCTCATGTAGAAGATGGTATGGAAGACCAGGACACTTAGGCATGATTGTGTCAAGACCTGATGGCTTGAATTTATATTTGTCTGCAAAGTATACTGCTCCATCAACCTTGTCAGTAAATTCTTCAAAAAAATATTTTCTAAAATTCATGTGACACGTTGCTCCTGAATCTAGCAACCAATCATTTCTCCAAGAAGTAAGTGAAGCATCAAACAAGTCTTCAGTTACTCCAATATTATAATGTGCTACAACATAATAAGCGGATTCAGGTGCTTTACCTTTGTCTCTATCATGAGTTTTACCTTTTTCTTGATTTCTTTGCTACTCAATTCTATCCCATGGAAACTTACATATAGATGCATCATGCCAATGTTTATTGCAATGTATGCAATGAAGATCAGATTTTTCAATTTGAGCTTGTATGCCCCCCCTTCCTCTGAAATTTCTTCTTCCTCTTCCTCTTCGGCCACCTCTTCCTCTGGAAGAATCTTGAGCATGATTCTTCTCTCTATGTGTGAAACATACAGCTTCTTCAGAAGACAGAGGGGTTGTCTTCTTTCCAAAAGCCTTCTCTCTTTCTATAAACTTTTTCTCAAGGGAATCAAAGGTGATCTTCATGAGGTCTCCACTTTCTTTCAATGACTCAAGGTAATGTGAGTACGTGGGTTACAATTCCTTAACATAATCTATGAGAGGTATGTCAAATTCTACACCAGCATTTTTAACGTCATGCATGATGTATCTTATTTTTTATGCTAAAGCAAGAGGGTCATCGTTTTTCAATATAAGGCTGAACAACTTAATCATTAATTGAACATTTTCAAGTTCTGAATGTGAGTCATAGATTTATTTTAATTTCCTCAAGGCTTCATAGGCATTTTAAAATGGTGTAATATGGCGACTCACCTCTTCATTTACAGAAGCTTCAATCAAGGCATAGGCCTTGCAATTCTTGTTTTCCCAAATGGAAATCTCCTTGTCTCAGGTGGGCTTTGTCAGTGGATTTTCTCCTTCTCCTTCACAAATTCCTCTTCGTAACTCATTCAAAATGAGAGTGTGCTTGATTTTTCGAGACCACTCAGGATACTTCTCCTTGCCAAAGAGAAATACTCCCAAAATAGATATGATATAATGCATTGTAAATATGTATTGTAGAAAAAATGTAGTTTGCTGGAAAAAGACTCAATTCTAGTGTAAAAAATGTATTTTGCTACAAAACTCAATTCTGGTAATAAATATGTACTCTGTTGTATATATATATATATATTAGAGGGGAGGTCAAACCTAGGGGAGGTAGACCTGGGGAGGTGGAATAGGGGAAGGTGAGGGCGAAGGGAGGAGGGCAGTGGAAGGGTGGATGAGGGAGCGAGGGGAGAGGGGAAGAGAGAATGGAGGGAGGGGATCCCACGGAGGGGAGTGGGGAAGGAAGGAGGGAAGCATGAGGGGAGTAGCTCAGAGGGAGTAGTTTGCGGATGTGCGGGGGAAGGGAGCGAAGGGGTAGAAGCTCTGGGAGGGGAGGAGTTGCGGGAGTGGGACGTAGCAGCTGCGAGAGGGGAGCAGTTGTGTGGAGTGGGAGGTAGAATTTGGGGGAGGGGAGTAGCTTGGAGTGGGAGGTAGAAGATGTGGGAGGGGAGCAGTGTGTGGCGCTGCATGAGGTGGCAGTTGTGTGGAGAGGGAGGTAGCAGCTGCGCGGAGGAGGGCCGTGAGCTACGGACAGTGCTGCAGTAGGAGTTGCAGACTCTATTGTGGCAGGAGGCGAGCAATATTTTTTTTTGTGAGTAGTGCATGGCACTGTGTAAGGTGGAATTTGTGTGGAGCGGGAGGTAGTAGTTGTGCGGAGGAGGGTCGTGAGCTATGGACAGTGCTGTGGCAAGAGTTGCGGACTCTATTGTGGCAGGAGGTGAGCGAAAAAAAAATTTGTGATATTTGGGAGAGTGGAGCATACAGGAAGCACGGGATACGATGGAGGAAGGAATAGATTTCAAAAAAAAACTTGATGCCAAGGAGCTTGGGAATGAGTTGAAGGCTCAAAAAAATTGGAATCTGGACTGTTGGGAGCAGTAGGGACAGTTCTGCTAGGAGCAGACAGAGAGGCAGGTCTACCGGGAGCAGGAGGGAGTTACACCAGGGGTAGGAATGCCAAAAAAGGATTTGGCTCTGATACCATGTTAGACCACGGGGTAACTCCACAAATTGAACGGTGAATTTGATAGAGGGTTCTCATGACTATATACATGGAGGTGAGATTGTTGGGATCCATTTCCCAATGTCTCTTAGACTTCCTTATTTCCTAATTTACACTAATATACATTTTTTACCAATCCCTTAGGATTAGATGTCAACAGAATCAAAGGAATATATTCAAGGGAAATGAAGGAAATCTTGAGTGGGATATCATATCATATAAAGGCCAAAGTGGAAACTTGATATTCAACAAAAGGTTTGTGGGAAAAAATTCAAGATCTTCACTCAAAAGGTGCAATGACCATGACCTCTAGTCAAGAAGATGATGGAAAGAAAGAAGAAAATCCAGAACCCATTAAGGAATCTGAGAACAATAATGAAGACATCAAGACCAAAAATGACCTAGAAGATGAAGAAAATGAAGAATACTTCACAGAAGATCTCATGGAAAAACTTGTAGTTTCCCTAGAAGAGATAAGAAGTTTGAAAAAGGAAAATGAAAATCTCAAGAAGAAATCACAAGATGGTGACCATGACCTTGAAAATACAAGGAAGGAAGTTTACCTATTCAAGCTTCAAGTACAATAATGAGATGAGGTGCTCACCAAGCTAAAAGAGGAATGCCATCGAATTAATAAAAGGCATCATGAAGAAGCCATATCCATGAAAAATAAGTTGTATACAGCAAAGAAAAGGGAAGACACTTTGTCGAGCCATATTGAAACATGACACAAGGACTTGAACAAACTTGAAGCGAAAATCGGTCAATACAAGGAAGAAGTCTTATCCCTTAAATCTCAGATGGAAGAAGAAAAGAAACAAGCACAAGGAGTTGAAAGGGTAATGGAAGCTTTGGCACTCCTAGAAGGACCAGTTCATGAAGCCGAAAAAGATAAAAAGGCTATGTCATGTCAACTAAAACAAAAGGATGAAGAGATTTTCCTACTAAAATAAAATGTCATCTCTCTAAAAATCAAAACACATGAAGTAACAAGGATGATGGAAGAAATGAAGAACCAACTAGTTATGAAAGATGAAGACTGTGAAAAATTGAAAGGAGAAATTGTATTTCTTAAAAAATAATTTGACTTGATGAATAAGATCGGGTCTTGGTTATGCAGGCGAACCCTCAAGAAAAAAATTTTGCAAACCCTAATGCTTCAAACAAAAAGGATGTGGAAATTCTTGGAAGAGATGTTGATGCTCCCAGTTCCAACAAAGGAAAGGAGAATATTCAATATGGAATTGGAAGAAACCCTACTCCAAGAATATTTGCATATGGTTTCAAGAATGCAAGAGGAAATAAATTTGACCAAAGGATTTTAAGGCAAAATGACCTTAGAAGTACATCAAGGCAATACTCTGCAAAAGGTGTCAAGGATACAAGAGGCAATGGATATCATCAAAGGATCCCAAGACATAATTACTTTGGAAGTAAATCAAGGAAAACTCCATCCTCTATGTACCAAAGTATATTTTTTGGTTATTGCTATTCTTGTACAAATTTTGGGCACATAGCATAGGATTGTAGGGCATGCCACAAGCACAAATATAATGGGCCCCATCATCTCCCTAGAAGCAACCTTGCAAGAATAAGTCATGATTACCCATTCATGAAAAAGATGGAGTGCTTGATATGGCTCGTGATTGTAACTTGACTTGGGTCCGTAAACAAGAAAATACCATGACTACCAAGCCAGAAAATAAAGTTACACAAGTATGGACAAGGAAGAAAATAAGATCTGAAAGTTTATTGAACATTCAAGCCAACAAAAAATTTTGTTGATTTGATGAATATGTCTTTGGCAGATATGATATGACAAGTCTTGATGATGAGACTCTGCCAAAAAGGAGACCATGCATACAGCTAGGGGGAGCTTTTGATTCTTGACCATTCTTGCAGAAGTTATCCTTGAAGAGCCCTATGAAATTCGTGATGAGTCACACATGGACAATCATCTTTTAATAGATCATCTCTCGAGAGAAACTCCATTGAAGAATATAATCCTTTACTCATCAGATGGACCATTGTTGAATATGTCTTCCAATTGATCACAAGGCAAGAAATATTTCTTGTCTAAAGCAAAAAGAAGAGCTAGAGGAGTTTATGTAGGCAAGGGGAGTCAATTGATCATCTACCTCATCCATTTCCATGAAGGCTTACAAAGGCTTAGGGGGAGCAAGTTTGTTAGGTCCCTATATTACTAGTGTAGTCCCTTATTGTTGTTAGTGTATCCCCCTTATTGTTATCGTTGTACCCCTGTAGTCCCCATATTGTTATTATTATGCCCCATAAAAGCCCACTATTTTTTGTTGTGCCCTTACATTATTATTGTTAGGTCGGCTATGATTATATTGTGACCCCATGGACTTCTATATATAGAAAGGAGTTTTTTTCATTTGTGTCATCCAAGAATTGTTCATTTATGTAATGTAAAGGAGGTTTACTCCTCGAAGAGGCTTATTTATAAGTCGTTGATCTGTCTTTTCTTCTATTTTGTGAGTTGGGTTCATAACATTTTGTTTCAGAACTTTGGATTCTAGGGTTTCTCTGCTTCAAACAGGTCGTCGTGGAATTTTCACTATAACATTTTTTCTACGGAGGTTCATAAGCTAAAAACAAAACCCATTTGTGGTGAAAGTCTAGATTCTAGTAACTAGGAGGCTAAGAAGAAGAAGAAGAGGATGAAGAAGAAGAAGCAAAATAATCAAGGGGGCAACCAAGCGACCATTGCTACCAATGCAACTGATGTTGAAAAACATTCCACTCTATCCCACAAAGTCAAACTCCTTCAACATATGTAAGAGTGACCACCTTCTTAGAGATTGTCCTCATATTCCCAATATATTAGAAGTGTGGTCCACTATCTCACATCAGCCTTTTTCATCGGCCTCTGGAGATCATGCTGGTGATAAACCCTCAACTAGTGATAATAAGGCCCATGGGAAAAGGGGTAAAGTCAAATTTCCCTGTAGGTTATGTGAAGGGAATCATCCCATTCACCTTTTTCCTTATATGGATGAAGCCTCCAAATAATTGCATAACCTTACAGCTTCTCAGCCCCGTCTTCCTGCTGGCTACTGAAATATTTTCTCTGATCCTTCGCTGGTTAATCAAGTGCTCAATCAAAAGTCATCTCTAGTCGATCCCACTTTCTCCAAAATTTAATCCCATGAGTCCATTCCTGACCAACCATTGGTTGAGAAAATGGTTGACTTGATTTCACCTTCAATTGATCAAGTCTTTCCTGTAGAGAGTGAACCTCATATATTCTTTTTGTTTCTTTAGATTCCCATGAATTGGAGGCTAATCCTCCCATTTTCCCGATATAATAGGGTGATCCTCCTGTTCCCGTAGCATAAGGGGGCAGTTCACTTGTTCCCACGGCACCCCCTCCAAGTATTCTGGTCGCTTCCTTTGATTGGAGTCGACTAACGGGAAACCGTCTTCCTTCTTACATGCCATTTGATATCACATTACAAGCCTATAATGTGGCCATACCTAGCACAATAATATATGAAGGTGCATATGTTAGTATTATGTCCTCAACTACTTGGAAAGCTTTCAGTTTTCCACAGCTTGTGCTTGTTACCCTCAATCTGTTAGCGTTTAACAGAGGAACCAGTCAATCATTAGGGATCCTTCCTAATTTTCCTATTACTTTGGGAGGAAACATTTTCTATATAGACGTTATGGTTTTCCAAGGCCCTATGGACTTTAACTTACTCCTTGAGCGTGACTATACTTATATCATGGGAGCTCTTGTCTCTTCTCTCTTTCATTTGATTTGTTTTCCACATGAAGGAAGAATTGTGACCATTGATCAGCTTTCATTCATTGGTCCTAATGTGGCTCCCAATCAACCATGATACCTAAATGGTTCTTATATTCAAGTGGTATGTTCCTCGCCATAGTTTAATTATGTGGCAACATGTTCCATGCCCATGTCTACCGATGGTCTCGTTAGTGATATAGTGCGTCATGTACTTGGGGCATTGGACACTAATTTCCAAAGTGTTTTTCTCCCATCTGATGAGAGCCTCTTGGAATTCATGATCTCTTATGGGCCATGAGAAAGGCCTCCAGAGCAGATTTCCTTTTCTTGTGTCAAGATCCTTAAAAAATGAAACAAGGTCTCCGGATCAGAGTTCCTTTTCTTGTGTCAATCTCCCTAAACAATGAAACAAGGTCTCTAGAGAAAAGTTCCTTGTCTTCTGTCAAGCTCATTAAAAAATGAAACAAGGTGTCATGAGGATAGTTCTTTTATTGTGCCAACCTCATTTCAAAATGAAACAAATCCCCTTTTAATTCGATTATTTAACTAGATATCGTAAAATCGCATTTGAGTCTTTCACTTGATCTCGTAAATGAACCTTCATTCCATCCACCTGTTAGTAACTAGAAGTCTACTTCGGTCAATGAAATGAAGTTGGGGGGGGCATGTATCTCGAACTAATTCACCATGCTGGGGGAATGCAACTTCTTTCAAGCATAGTTTATCCATATGTTTCAAGATTATGAGAAAATGAAACCAATTTCAATCATAGTTTCCCATGTTTCAAGCTTGTGTAAAATTGAAACCATCTTCCAGGGTTTTCAAGAAAATTTTCCCATGTTTCAAGCTTGTATAAAAATGAAACCATTATCATGCTACCCCTCGTTATTGCCTATTTCCTTCCAGATGAGCCTTGTTTTTCTCATTCCATCATCACCATCTGCTTGGTCGATCATACGCTTTCACTTGGTTTTTTTACCCTTTCCTGAGGAACATATGCGATGAGTGGTCTTGTTAGCCAACCTCTTGACCTTTGCATGTTTTGAGCAGTTCCACCATCACTGAAACTATTTTCTACCTTCTATACCACTCGTTCCTCTAGGAGGAGTCATATTTCATCTCTTTTCTGACTCTCAAAAAATGAAAATAGTGTCGAGTATTTTTCATTTCAAACTCGTTAAAGTGAAAGAATTGATGTGGTCTCAGTATACATTTACCCCTTTTCGGGTTGAGATTTACTATCTACGAAAAAGGAATACCTTGATCCTACATGGTCAAGAGGTTCTCTCAGACATAGTTTTCTACTTTTTCGGATTCGAGAGACGACTTATGAAAAGGGACATGATGGAGTTTTCTTTTTTCTTCTTTTAAAACTCCTTTAAAATGAAAAGTTACCGATTTTTCCTTTCGCTGGAATCGTTAAAGATTAAACGACAAAAGACTTTTCACCATGAAGAAACTGAGTTCCTCCTTCCTAGGGATCGTTAAACTTACTAGAATGGATTCATTCGAAGAATTAACTTACATGCTCAACATATGTTATCCTCTTCACGTTGGTTATAAAAAATAAAGAGGTACTCGTTAGAAATAACAGGGGGAAATTGAAAGTAAACATCCTATGTGTATTTTGGGCAACTTGTCGCTCTTGAACATGACACTCATCTGTAATTCGTGTCGGGTTGGGGACGTCATACATTCATCACTTTTCCTCCGTGGGTTTGGGAAAGTCATTTTCCTCTTATCTGATTACCAATTTTTTCAACATGACCTCTGATCCTATTTGAGTCAAATGTTGCCACACTCTGAAGTCGTTTCGCCAATATGTTAAATAGAAGTCATTTTTGTCAAACGCCTTCTACATATCTAACCTCCTATGATATAATCTCAAATCACTCCTATCATCTTAATATATTTTTTATTTCGTGCCGATGATGTGGGAATCATTATGGCCCTCCTTCGATGAATCCCTTCCTGTCGACCTCAGCTCATTATCCGGGAAGGTGATTTAGATACTTCTTTCAGCACCTTGGAACTTGCATGCCTCAATGGCAAGTTCTTCGTGTTTGATGATAGGTTCACATCATTGGCCTTCGATCGAATGATTCTGCAAGTTTTTGAATTCAACACATTTATTCACACTTGTAGATTGTGTTGTTGTACCTTGAGATCCATCATCATTATTGGTGGTCTCTCTCGCGACTGTTAACAGTTTTCATCATTGGCCGGTAATCAGGTGGTTTCTACCATGTTCGACACTAACACATGTGTTTGCATGGCTATATTTTTACATTGGGTTGATTAAGATCACGGTGAAGACCTTGGGTCACATATAATTTTTTATCCAGGTTGTGAGGAGTTATTGGTTATTCATGATTGTATACATGATCCTATCTATACATATGGTTGCGTCCATACCGAGGATCCATTTCTATGATCTCTTTTAGAAAAATGTTTGTGACCATACCATGGGCTCATGTGTCATTTGATGCCTAATGAAACATTATGTGGTCAGGAATATTCATACTAGAGATTTCATATATTGTAAATTTTTGCGCTGGTGGGTTATCCGAAGGTGGTCTGCGTTCTTTTCCTTGTTTCATAAATAATTTCAGCCATCACTCCCTGTTCCACCTTCATGCTTTAGGAGGCATATGTTACATAGTAATTTTTCACCATTCTCATTTTCCAGTCTGTGATCCTAAAATGCCCCATGACAAATCATGTGCAATGTTTCCATCATCAAGAAATATGCTAACATATCCCCTTGAATATCTAAAGAAGACTTCCTTTCAATATTACTGAAGAAACTTGGTCAAATTCCTAGTTTCTTGGGTCAGCGCCCTTCCTGGTGTCATGACCACGCTGATTTCCTTATCCTAGTTCTCGCCCAGTGCTGTTAGCACCCTAATTTTTTGGAAAAGGTGTGTTGATCCCCTTTCTGGTAGTACTTCCTCAAATGGAGGCGAAGCTTCAACCTCTAGAAGCTCTAGGGTGGCGATTTGGTTGTCGAATAGAGATGATAATGTCAAGCTCTCTCATTTTATAGCCTTGATCTCATCCATGGGGGATCATCCCTAATAAATTGGGCCTTCATCCTTCTTTCATGGGCTCCCAACCTCCTTCTCCTTGCTATAAATTCACATCCCTCATTCCCCCAAGTTTAGAGCTTGGTTGACCATTCTTAGACTCGTCTGAACTCTCATCCCTTCGCATGCTTGCATCGTGATTAAGCCTAAGTGCATGGGAGAAGGAATGATTTTGAGTTAGGTGAAGGACTCATATTTTCACCTAAGGATGCCTCCAACATCAAGGCCTAGTTGTAAGCTCTCCTTTTGTAATTTATCAATAATAACATATGATGTTTACTTTCTATATTTGTCTACACGATTATGAAAATATTCTGGTACTCCTTGATCTGCTAGATAGCTAGTGTTTATGTTTATTATATATTTTATCACATTTTTTGTTGTCTCCTGATCATCCACAGGTATTTTCGCGCCATCAGTAGCAGGAAGCGGGCCTACAAGGATTGTGGATCGAGGTCACCATCACTAGATCCAAGGATAGCGATTGGAAAAGGGTATTTATGTCTCTTTCCTCTTTGCATTGTAAGCATTAGTTAAAAATCTTATGTTAGAAAGAATATCGTGTTGCTAGACCCACTCTAGGGCTAGAGAGACTGCCTCTTTCAGCAAAGGTGATTTACCTTGACAAAAAGTAATCTTAGTTTTATTTCCATGCAATAGTGGTTTATTGTGGATTATTTTTCCATGTATGATTTATTCCGAGAACATTGAAAGATTTCATCTCCAGTTTCATTGAATTCCTTTAAAGAAATAGTGATTTACTTTTTGGTACAAGAGCGTGAATTCTTTTTAGTTTTATAGTGATTTCTGGCCAAAACAATAGTGACTTATTCATTGCTTTGCTCAGTTTCATTTACATAACATTTCATTTCTAAAAACATAAAAACATCAAAGTTCCTTTTCTTTTTAGAATTTGATTTTTTTTCTTACGTTAGATTGTCAAAATTCTTGGATACTAACAAATAAATTAGTTAAGGCTTCTTCAGATTTGTTTTAGTTTTTAAAATAAAAACTGAGATAATATGTAGAATTTAATTGATCTTTTTAAAGTTGATTTTGTTTAAAATTAAGTTGAAATTTAATTCATCAATTTCATTAAGGACATAGGAATAAGAAACATCCTTAGAAGCAATCTCTACAAGTAAAATAATCACACTAATAACTTGGGGCTTCTAGCATATATAGTGCACTTTCACTTCACAATTTTACCAACTTCGGCCGATAATTTATGTCAACAGTTTTAGAACATTAAATTGACTAAATATTTTGGCATTGTTGCTAGGGAAGTTTAAATAGGAGCCTTTTTCCTTTCTAAAAAAAAATATAACACGCCTATAATAAAAATAGAAAAATTATATGCGTAGAGAAAGAGATTCTAGGGGTAGATTTGTAGCTAGAGGTAGAAGCTTGATTCCAAAAACACCACTCACCCCATCTACGCCTCGTAGTCCCACACCATCCACCCAAATTCATATACCATCCTTTGCGGGCAGAAATAGACTTCCTGAGGTATTAAGATCTAAAATTCAACCTAGAAATTCACCAACTTCATCAACCAAAGTAGTTGTGAAAGAACAAGATCCTACATCCCCAACAGAAGGAGCAATCTTCCTAGCTACAATTGGGGAATAAATTTTATCTCAAGAACTATAAATCCATAATGAAGAAGAGGAAGAAGAAATCTATTATAATATACCATTGATAGAAGAACCAGAAGAATCAAAATAAGAACAAACAAATCCAATTTTGGAACCTTATATTAGTTTTGAGGATTCTACCACGGTTGGGGAAGGAGAAGGCAAAGTACACAATGTGAATGATGAACATTTAAGAATTGGAGGAGGTGGACCTAGGATTGGGGGTGGGGTGGAGGTAGAGGAAGGGGAAGAGGAGGAGAAGACTGAGTAGAACTAGATCATGTTGGATTTCCTATCCTCAATGAAGATACTACAGCCACAATGAAAAATATCTCACCCTCTATCCTTCTAACTTCCATGGATTAAGAAATGAAGATCCTGAAACATTTATTTTTGAATTCAAAGTTTTATGTAGATCATATGAATACTTACTCGAGTTGCAAAAGTTGAAATTTTTTCCATCAACTCTTAAGGATGCAACATTAAAATGGTTCATGGGTTTAATAACACACTCTATTAGAACATTGGAGGAAATGAAAAAAGAATTCTTATTAAAATACAAGGATTATTGCATGCCTCATAACTGAAAGGATGAAGTATTTAAAATCATGCAAAGAGAAGATGAAAATCTTGAGGATTTAATTGAAATATTCAGTTATAATCTTAAAAGGGATCAAATGGAAAATTTGGATCTAGATACTTTGAAAGCTCTCCTACTAAAATCCATTAGAGATTAATGGATAGATATCCTTAACATGATTGGAAAAGGAGATATTTCTTTTTTATCATTACCTGAAATTTCTGAATGATGCATACATATTTCAAGAGGTGAGTCAAGAGTTGGAAAGAATTCAAGAGACCTTGTTATCTCTAAAATTAATAAATCTACAACTAGAACAGTAATTATGGCTGAAATAGAAATTTTTCTTGATGAATTTAAAACATACATTTTAGGGAGTCTTAGTGGAAAAATAGACACTTTGAAATTACAAAACAAGCAAAGAGTTGAAAGTGATGCCTTATTTATCTTTTGTCCTAAGTGCAGAAAGAAGCATGTTTTTAGAGAATTCCCTCTTGATTTAAAAGTGTAGAAACTTGTGTTATATGTACAGAAATTCATGATACAAAAAAATGTCCTTCAATTCCAGGTCTTAAATCTATCTACCAAGAGGAAGTGGTTCCAAATCAAATGGATCCTCTTTGTATTGTTGCTAGAAGACCATGGCAAGGATAAAAAACTCAAGGATTCAACACTCAAATGTATACTCAAACCCCACATAATAACTGGACTACACCAATTCCATGGTAGCCTTGGTCTCAATCCCAACCTTGGACACAATGATGGAAAAATCATTATGGTAGATATTCTCAATATCACCAATATCCACAACGGTATTCAGACTTTCCACCACAACATTTTCCTCAATCTTGTCAACTACCTCAAATTCAATTTCAAAATCAAAATCCACAATTTTGTTTAATATTGCAACAAGAAACAGTGAAATTGGCATCCGGAAACATCATCCTTGATCCTAGTGAAAAATAAGCACCTAAACTAGGTGGGACCCACACAGGCTATTTTTAGGTGTATGTCTATTTTTAGACATGTTGAGCAAAATCTAAAATTAGCAAGAGGCTGATTCTAGATGGTTGAGAAAAATCTATTTTTAGATGAATTGGCGAAGTCTATTTATAGATCGCCTATCTAAAATTAGAATGCATGTCGATTATTATTAGCCCTTAATAATAATCAGACAATAAATAATAACTTATTCTCCTGGAGCACTTTATTTCAGTTAACTGATGTGGCAAACTAGTGGATTGAAGGAATTTCAAATTCCAAGGTTGTTTGGTGACTCATACACGGAGGACCTAGTTATAACTTATTGTGGCAAGTTGTAACAGAGTTGGAAGAGTAGTTATGTGAGTTGTTATTTATTTTAACTCAGTTTAGTGAGTTAAACTCAGTTGTGCTAGTTGTAACTGAACATACACTAGTGGTAGATGAGTGAATTAATTATTTAATTAATTCACAAGTAGTGTCTTACTTGCAACTGAATAAATACAACAGTTAACTACTTGCATGTCAGATCCAGTGGAGACCCAGTGGAGAGATAGGTGAAAGGGTGAGATGGACTATCTGTCGTGACTACAGTGGAGCATTCAATGCATCCACACACACATTGGAGATGCCTATGAGTATTGCACAGTAAATTCAAGGTTAGGTCGAATTCGTATAGGGGTCTTCTTCAACAAGGATTGCGGAGTGGAGGCAGGTTGTCATGAGGCAAGAAATTGGTGCATGGAGGTGCAAATTTCTGCAAGACAGTGTGAGACGATTGTATATTGTACTGAGAACTCTATGAGCTGAGATTTCTATGAGATATATGAGAGTGTTTCATGATCCATTGATATACATAATATATGATAGTTGGGGTTCTTAGCTTTAAGCTTTCCTGTTAAAACATCTTGTTATGTGTGATTGATTTTTCTTTATGTGTTTGCAATTGGTGATTCAATTTCCGCAAAGAATTAAGTAAAAGGATTATGTATTTAACATAAGGATTAAATTATTATATTAGGATAATCTGGTAATATACATGCATATCGTATAATTTCTACAAAATTTCATTACCATTTCCAAAACAACCAAATAAATTTCCTGCTCAACCACTTCCAAACCCAAATAATAAAAATTCACAACTTTTTTACAACATGGAGGGACAAAATTTCTAGACCTATATGATAAATCCAATATAATTAACAATTTTCAACTTATATCTAGTAGAATATTAGAAAATAAGTCAGCATTTGTTGTTATTCAGGAAAAATAAAAGGATGATCATTCTAAGGAAGAGATATCTCTTCATCAAAATGAAAATCCTCAAAAGAAAAATAGTTATTCTAAAGAAGAAACAACTCTTCATCAGAAATAAAATATCCAAAAACAAGCCACTCCTACACACAATACTCCAATAAACTCAACTCCAATTATGGAACAACCTTCATTATCTGTCTCAAAACTACCTTTCCCTCAAATATTACAAATTGATAAAGGGGTAGAAAAAAAAATCGTAATGCCTGATTATGATATGTTAGATGAGCTGAAGAATGTTTGCATAAAAATTCCTTTGCTACAATCTATCAAAGAAATTCCAATTCTTTCAAAAACAATTAGGGAGTTAAGTATTAAAAAACCAGGAAGAAAAAATAAAAGAAGTCGAAAGAATTCAGTTAGTTGGAAAAATTGCATATATCATGATAGGAAAAACAACAATTCATAAATATTTGGATCCAAGAAGTCCCATTGTGAAAACACACATCAATGGTATTGAAATACCAAACATATTGATTGATTTAGGAGCATCTATAAACATCATGAGTAAACAAACTATGGATCAGTTAAAACTTACTAATCTCCAATATACACCAACATTGTTACTGTTGTGCAGGTAAATCCCCTCTGCGGACAGAGGTGATCCCTCTAGCCTTGGAGCGGGTCTAGCAACAAGGAAACAAGCTGGACTTTGGGACTCCTTGCTTATAAATGAAAATGAGTTAGGATAGATGGCCTACCTTGGTCCAACGCGTTTGTTGTCGCAGCAGCGATCCATTAATCTTTATCTCCACATGTCACGGTCTTTCAGTGATAATGTCCATGTACCTACAGAAGGATCAAGTGAATGGTGACAGAATACGAAAAAATATTTTCATTCACAGCTATTTTATTGTTCAAGGAGAATCAAAAAATTTGCATATTATCGAACACAAAATTGGAACCAAAAAACCAGTCTTGTATTAATGATAGAGAAAATAATTTTACAATCTTGAAGCCTTGATGTTGCAGCCTCCTTCGATAGGTTCATTCAAATGTGTCTCAAGCATTCGTCGGGAATCAGACTTGGTGAGGCAATGGGCCTAAACTCTCTCTCAACAATGGATTCCTCTCTGCCTTGTTCTTCACACCAACTATAGTAAGGACCGTTCAACTAGTTGAAACTATGTGAGAAGGATGTATTTATAGGAGAGGAGGAGGTGGTTTGGGATCCCTCATCAGGTGGAAGGGAGGCCTTATCCTTTGGGGATTTTCTCAATTATAGGAAACAAGAAGAAAAAGGAAGGACTTCAATCTTATTTATTCGAACAAACCATGATGACTCCACTCACAAAGTGGTTGTACATGGAAATTTTGTTTCTATTTTAAAAAACTTTTTAAAACAGTTCGGCGCGAGCAATCCACTGACACAGAGTGCCAATGGGTGTGAGGCCCACTGTTAAATTCTCTATGGGTGTGAGGCCATAACTGCATACTAGCACCGACCCAAATTCATGTGTTTTTGAGAGCCTGCTTCAGGAATGATCAACAGAGGAAATGTTCTTGTCAAGCCAAGGGATGCAAAGACACTTTTTCCAAGGTATGAAAATACACAAAAGTCATTGAAATGGTCCTGCAATGTGCGGGATGGTGATTGCAGGGATGGTGGAAAAATATTGTGTAAGAGATGCCCCCTAAAGCATGAGGTCCAAGAGAGAGGGAGGAGGGAAATGCTTTATGAGAATGGGCTCAAACCAAACACCGTTGTCAGAAGACCTGCAATTACAAGTAGAACTAACATCTCTGATACATGAATACGTGGCATGGGCACAGCCATCCATAATAGAGTACATATAAAAACAAGATCTGAGGTATGGACGCAGCCATCCAGCAAGAAGGATCAATAAATAGACTCAGGTATGGTCGCAGCCATCCAATCAGAAGAGTCATGCATATAGTAATGATAAACCAAATTGTCTCATAGCCTGGATTTTATTAGACAAAACCCAAGGTCTTGCACTCCATCTCAACCCGAACAAGTACAAATTCAAGCATGTGAATAATTGGGTTGAAGTCGAACATGCAAGAAAGTCACCCGATTACCAGCCAATGATGAAAGTTGTTAACGGGCGTGAGAGAAACCACCAATAATGGCAATGGCTATCAAGGTAAAACTAGTACAATTTGCGAAATGTGAACAGTGAGCTGGCGTTGAACACCCACGGAATCACTCGATAAAAGGCCAATAATGAGGACATGTCGTCGAATGCGAAGAAATTTCCATTGAGGCATGCAAGCTCCAAGGTACCGAAAGAGATTATCTAGGTCAACTTCCTAGATAATGAGCTGAAGTCGACAGGAATTGACCTGGTCAAAGGAGGGCCATAATGTTTCCCACAACATCGACACGAGACAGGGAAACAAGATGATAGTGAATCAGGACCAAACGGAGGATCAGAGGTTGAAAACTGCAAAGGGAAACTTCTCTTGAACATATTGGTGACACGAATCCGGAACTTGGTAGCATTTGACATCAAGGGATCTAAGGTCATGTTGACGTGACAAAGATAATATGAGAGGTAAAAATAGATTACCCAAACCCATGGAGGCAAAAATGATGAAATCGGATGTCCCCAACCCGACATCAATTGCAGACGAGTGTCATGTTCAAGAGCGACATACTACTGACAAGAATGATAACTGGTTCCATTTTCCCCCACCATTGCTAGCGAGTACCCCAATTATTTTTGAAAACAAGCTTGAAGGGGATAGCATATGCTTGTCATATAAGTTTTTCCTTTAGACAAATCCATCCTAGTACATTTTACGAGCCCTAGGAAGGAGGAACTTGATTACATCATGGTGATGATTTTCAATATCATGTAAGTTTAACGAGTTTGACAAAGAAAGAACTCGGCATCTTTTCATGTTTAGATAGTTTGAAAAGAAGTAGAAAAGAAAACTCCAACAGGTCCATTTTCATAGGTAGTCTCACATATCTGAAAAGATATAAAACCATATATGAGAGAACCTCTTAGTCGCGATAGGCTAAGGTGTTAGCCACCCATGTTTTTCAAATTATATCAGCTGGTGGCTAAATATTCTTAGCAGCCTTCAAGAAACAAATTCAATCCTAAAATTGTTGGTACTTGAAGTCTGTTGGTAAGATTCCAAACTACTGGATTGGTTCTACATACTCTTCTTCCTTTCTGCCTCTGATGATCCATGAAAATCCTGATCAAATATTGCTGCATCCTCCTCCTCTTTCCTCTCCCCCTTCTTCCATCTTTCCTTCATTTCTTCAAGTCTCCTTTCACCCATAAAAAACTCCATCAAACCCTTTTATATTCCTTATTCCTCCATTTAATCTCATTTCCTAAGGTTAAAACCCACTTTTTAACCTATCGGAACCTTTCTCCTTTTGCAAAAATCATTTAAAAACCATAGAAAAACATGCGTTTCTATGCGTTAGGTTTTAGCCCCTTGGGCTAAGCCCCTTTTCCGTTTCCGCCTTCATATGCCCCAGCACCGGAACCATCTGCTAAGACCGCCAGGCGCTTAACCCTCAGAAATAATTTATCACCCGAAAAGCATTGAAAACCTTTGAAAAACGCAAAGTCGGGTTTATTTTATTTTCTCCACCAAAGAAAATCATATTAAAACTCGGCCGTCGATCTGTCCCTCGGATCGACAGCGCGGAGTGTATCCCGTCATCTGGTGGACCCCCCCCCCCTTCGCCGCGCTGTTTTTTATTTTCCGCCTGTTTCATGCCCGCACCACCTTTCGTCCGGAAGCGGTTTTAGACCGTCGGCCAGCGATTCCACGCGCTGGCCGACACGTGTTCTCCACCTCACCCCCAAAACCGCCGTGCCATGTCTTTTTCCCGCGCGTTAAACCTTGTCCTATGGCCCCGCAGCGGGATTCATCCCCGCCGTCGGATCTGGGCCCTCCCATCCGATGGTCCCCGATCACCTTTCCCGCTCGCCCTTTAACGAATTCGCTCGCCCGTTAAATCTTCCCCGGTGCGTTTAAAGGCCAATCCCCACCGTCGATCTCTGTAGATCGACGGTTTACATCCTCTCTCCCGATTCCATGGTACAGTCCACCTTCTCCCCGTTGACTGTTCAATTTGCTCCCAACCGTTGATCGCGATACGATCAACGGTTCCGATTGCTCCATTCTCCCGCATGCCCTCCGATGCAGTCTATCCATATAACGCAGGATTTCCTCATTTTTCTTGTTTTTTGCAGGTTTTTAAGGTTTTTTCTTCGTATTCTATGAAAATCTAAGGGATGAGGGTGACGACTCCAGTCCTCCCGATTTGTCCAGGGAATCGATCATACGGAGAAAAACAAAGATATCTACAAAGTTTCATGAGCTTTGGTTGCCGCACGTCCCTGTAAAGCTTGAAGAATGTCGTCAATATCAGAGCAGAGAAAGAGTATCGGATTGAAGACAGAGTGAACCAGAGCAGTGGTTTTGTGAGAAGATTGGCGGGGATTACGGCTAAGACGGTTATCAAAAGCCTAATCCCCGGCTCAGAACACGGATTAAAGCAAAACCTAAAAGTGTTCAGCAGACAGATCGCCTCCACCGCCATACTTTGAGGCGAATTGATTCCTCAACCACCACAGTGCCACCTATTGCCTCAGAATGCTAAATCAGAGGATGAATTTATTGAACAAGATCAGATATTATGCCTCGAACAACCAAAGAAGTTATTACTGCACCAGATTTCAACGACATAATGCTTGCAGAGTAACCCTAGCAATACGCAGAGCCTCAAAAGGTCAACAAAAGCTCTCTTCGAGCTTACTTTATCAATGTAAATGCATTAATGCAATGTAACACCTATAGAATTCCTTCATCGAACCTCACGAGGTCAGGAAGACATTAATTCTGCATTGATTGTATTTGAGATCTTTTCATCAGATCTCACCTCCTCATTCTTCTATAAATACTTCAATAGAAGATAAGTGAGGGGTTGGTCTTTGTTAGTTGGTTTTCAATGTAATTGCTGAAGCGCTGTAGCTATTTCTGAGTGGAAACTCTTGACTGTAAATAGTGGTTTCATGGGCTCTTGGAGCTCTGCTTGTAACAAATAGGTTAGGTTGTGAAGAGAGATGTAGTAAAACATTGGACTTGAAGATTGTAACCGGCTTGAAGCAGTCAATACAAGCTGATTTATGGGATCCTGGTCTATGTTGATGGTGATGTTATTCTTACTGTAACTTGTCATTTTATGTCTGTTTTCAATTTGTTTCATTTTCCACTATAAAGAACAGTTTAAACAGTGTTAGAGTTTGTTGTATACCAGTGACCTTCTCTGGCTGAAAAATCTTTATCCCAATGTTTTCTTCTTATTGTGTTATTTAGAAATGATTTAATTCAGTCTAAGTACAGAGATGCTGGCGTTCCCTCATCTTATCGTCACTGCTGAATGTTGTTTTTAAATGTTACTTTCATTTATGTTGTGGAAAGAACGAACTGAGGAAATCAAAGGTTAGCCCTGAGTCCCTTTCTTGTTTGCTCAACTATTTGTCTGTTTCCCTTAGGATGTGTCAAAAGCTAACTAGTTTCAAAGAACTTATCAGATCTTGGGCCATTCTGTGTTACCTTGGTGATTGTCTTGGAAGTAACTAAGTAAAGAAGAACTAAGATGAGGAGAAAGGTGAGCCCTGCCCGCTAGTTTCTGCTCCAAAGGTTGCCTTCAAGTTTCCCTTTGTTTTTAATCTGTGTTCTATCTTAAGTGTATCAAAGGCTGGATAGTTTCAAAGTACTTACCAGATCCTAGTTTGCTTCTATGTTTTTCTTAAGTGCCTGGTCAAAGGCTGGCTAGTTTCAAAGTACTTACCAGATCCTGGGCTGCTCTTTGTTCTGCATCTGTTAAGTTCCCTTTCTTTTTGTATCACCCCATTCCATAAATCAAACTTCAAAGAGATCCTTAGGCCTAGATGACTTGCCCCATAGATTACTCTTGAACCTGGTTGTTTCAATTAAATTCTCTTATGACTCCGTAGCCCAATGGATTGAAAACTTGCCATCATCTTTCTTTAGAATCAAAGCTTATTCTGTTCACTTGCAACTTCTCACCTTTGAACCTATTTGCATATAGATCTTTCCATCTCAGACAGCAACTATGTTCAACCAGCCAAGAAAACCAAACAAAACCCTTGGCCTTCATAACTAGCCTAATATCATCACCCTAAACTTCAAAAACAATATCCATCTTTGTACATATTGGAGAGATCCCTCTCCGGATTCAGGAGGGCTAGATCCTAGAATCCCAAAGTTGGTTGAAATGATGTTAACTCTGTGATCGGACTTTGCCAATCTTGCTTGTTACAGAGATCTAACATAAGGTATTCCTTTTTCGTAAATAATCTACCCCAGCCCAAAAAAGGGATAAACGTATACTGGGTAGATATAATTTCACAACCTTTAACAAGCTCAAGATGACAAGAGTCTCGACAATATTTTCAATTTTTGGCAGTTAGAAAAGAGTTGAAAGATGACTCTAGGGGGTGACTTTTTCGTGTTTTTACTGAGTTCAAAAAAAGTATAAAATACAACTCGTCACTTCATCGCCATCACGTTGAGGACCATTTTTTGCACAAGAAACGAACGTAAAACCCATTTTTGAGATAAAGTCGAAAAACATGCTCAAAAACCTAACTAGGGTTCTGAAAATTTTATAAAATGCCAAAAATAGTAAAAAATGAATTACTTTTCACTTTTACCTCTTGTGAGCAATTTTACCCTTTTTTCACCATGATTTTGCGAAGCTGATAGCGGACAATCCAGGAAGACAATTGTGAATCCATCTTTTCTAGGTAAGAGCTCATGTCCTTGCCTGCATTTTGATGTAATTTTCATTACCTGCAATCCATTTTTTTCTATTTGTAGGGGATTTTTGTCCAAATTAGGGCATGGCGGTCGGCGTGAGTTTCGGGAATGGACTCGCCCCAACCCGCCTTTAATTTTAAAGAGGGCACACCAATCGGCGCGGCTATTTTTAAAACAGTCGCGACAACCCGCGGCCATGGATTTGCATAAAAATCCAACTATTTAGCCCATTTTAAACACTTCAATAAAAAATAATTTGACTAATAATGGCCCCATTGATGTTCTTGCAAATGTGTGAAAGAAAAATGGTGATCGAATGGAAGGAAAGAGAGCACGGAGATGAGGATGAGGAAGCCATTGGCAATGTAAGATGCATGGAGGATCTACAAAATTTCGGGCTTCTAAAATTCTTCATGGAACCATGTCTCCGAGCTCAACCGGAGCTACTACAATACATGATCATTGTATGGTACATTGATCGGGAAAGATTCATAATTCACGATCAGGAGTTAGAGATTGATGTCTCTGACATATAATTTATCACTGGATTATCAAGGAGGGGAGTAGCACCAATCCTGACAGGCACCCAGCCTATGATGGAAAACATGAGCATGGTCATAAACAGGGTGCGACGAGGGGAAAAGAAATGATCCAATAGCGGGAAGGTGGATATCCAAACAATTCCCGATTTGGCACTAAAAGTAGTGTTGCACACCATCATTCGAGCTGCTGGATCACAAGCTCCACATGAAGCCACAAAAACACAATTACTTATTTCCGTAGATTGTATGGCACCAACTCTCTACAACTGGGCAGAGGTGGTAACAATCAATATGAAACGCCAATTGACAAAATGCAAGAACGGTAAGCTGAAACAGTTCGACTATGGGTCCATCTTGGTACCATTCATCCTGGAACGGTTACCAATTTTTCAACATCAAGAAGTGATATTACCTACACCACCAGCCCAAGAGCCATGGATGGTCCGTTGGGAAACTTTGATGCCTAGATCAGGGGGCGGTCAACAGATGTCCTGGAGACTGGAATTATTTGATTGGCTCCATCGACAACTGATTGTCATGGAATACTGGCCCTATTCTAGCATGGACTTTACAGTTGATCCAAATCTACCACTCCCAGCAGGAGAGGATTTGGATGAAACGTTGGGTAAGACTCATTTTTTTATTTTGATGAGTATTATGATTTTTTTTATTATTATATATTTTTTTATGTTAATCCATGTCTTTGCAGATCTTGAGGGACTCACCAGTAGAATCCAAGACTATGCGAGATTTGATGATGTCCCTCATGCGTACCAGAGGCACATGACGGGGGTGTCGAACCATGTTCATCACTTATTAAGGCGGCTTGTATGGGCAGTGACATGCTACCATGAGCATCACGTCGACTAGACATCTAGGCTTTTATTTCTGCATATTTTTTTAGAGACGTGATGTCTCAGCATGTAACCAAAACATACATATTTTTTGAACTTATGATGCACGTGGATGAAAACACTCAATATATATATATATATATATATATATGCATGTAACCAAAACATACATATTTTTTGAACTTATGATGCACGTGGATGAAAACAATATATATATATATATATATATATATATATATATATATATATATATATATATATATATATATATATATATATATATATATATTGAGTGTTTTCATCCACGTGCATTATATTGTTTTCATCCACGTGCATCATAAGTTCAAAAAATATGTATGTTTTGGTTACATGCTGAGACATCACGTCTCTAAAAAAATATGCAGAAATAAAAGCCTATATATATGCCTATTTTCCTGTATGAATATTATTATGTGATGATTATGTTATTGAGTGTTTTCATCCACATGAATCATAAGTTCAAAAAATATGTATGTTTTGGTTACATTTTGGTTACATGCTGAGACATCGCGTCTCTAAAAAATATGCAGAAATAAAAGCCTATATATATATGCCTATTTTACTGTATGAATATTATTATGTGATGATTATGTTTTACAAATTACACAAATGTCTATCTAATACAATATTCACTATTGTATCAGTTAACGCATTCGTTCGTCTAGGAATATGCTCATATGTGATGTAATCAAAATTCATTTCTAATAAACGAACACGCAAATACAACCTTAATATTTGAGGACTTCTAACATAATAATGCCCATTGAGCTGAAGAACAACAAGTTGAGAGTCTAGGTTAACAAGTAATGCCCCAATATCGAGAGCAATGGCCTTAGTTAAGAGTTCAATGACAGCACTATATTCAGCGACATTGTTTGTGGTTCGTCCTAGAAAAATACCTTAAAGTTCTATCAACTCACCATTAGGATTATAAATCACCTAAGTTGTAGAAGACAGGTTTCGGGTATTGTGGGAAGCATTATCCGCGAAAACAACATAAGGAGTGACAGACATCTGCATAGTAATCAATGAAATAATAAGCAAGAAAAACTGCTCGCAAAGCACACCAAGCCAAAAATGTACAAAAATGAAAAAACATATGTGTATAAAAGAAACATGCTCGAGGAATTCATGCATAGTATTTTTTGAGATACTGGGATGATCCAGAGGATAACCTTCATAGTAAATTAGCTCATAAGCCATGTTCTGCAAAATGCGTTTAACAATATAGGGCCCATGCCACATGGGTTGGAATTTTCCTACCCCCAGCTTATCATGAGCCTAGTCATACAAGAGGATGAGGTCTCCTTCTACAAAGGAACGAGGGGAAACCAACTAGTAAAAATGAGCTTTAACTTTCTTTTTCTGTGATTTTATGACAAGAGCAGCAAAGTGGCTAGTTTCATCAAGCCTCTCTAAGTATAAAAGACACTCTTCTTCTGGAAATGTGTTGGGTAGAAATTCAACAGTTATCTTGAAATAAGGGATTTCGCATTCAATCGGAAGGGTAGCTTCCAAACCATAAACAAGCTAGAATGGAGTGAATCCGATCACATCCTTCATGAAGGTTCGGTAAGCCCGGAGAGTTGAAAACAACATGAGATTCCAGTTGGACTTATGCATCCCAATTATATGTTGAAGCATAGTGACTAGAAATTTGTCCACGGCTTCAACCTGGCCATTGGCCTGAGGGTAGTACGGCGTTGAGCTGTCATGATGCAAACCCAACTTAGAATTCAACTCAGCCATCATGTAATGACGAGAATGAGAACCATGATCGGAAACAATGGCTTGAGGAAAACCAAACCTAGTAATGACATGATTAAACAGAAATTGTGCGGTTGTCTTACCGTCAACTATAAGTGTAATCATTACTTCGGCCCATTTAGTGAAGTAATTGACGACAACAATAATATAACCATGTCCCCCGGCCGACTGAGGGTTACACGTCATAAAATCGATGCCCCACTTTACAAAGGGACCAACGGTAATGACAGGATGAAGGTGTTTGAGAGTGAAAGCTTCTGTGATCCATAACATATTAGATTATAAATCTTCTGGGAAATCACATGAGAATTTCCTAAAATTCTCATGTGATTTCCCGACAGATTTATAATCTAGGATGAAGGTGTGTGGGTGGCGCACGCATCTTGCGCTGGTAAATATTGCAATCATGACACTTGTGGACAGCAACAATGCAGCCTTTAAATATGGTGGGCCAGAAGTATCCATCACGAAGAATCTTCTGTCCAGTATCATATCCATACATGTGACCTCCACAGGCGCTAGAGTGGTAATCATTGAGGACTTTTTCAGCCTCCTCGAGAGTTAAACACAAGCGGAGAACAGAATCAGCTCTGATGTGATAGAGAGTATCTAAATATAAATATATACAATCAACTCAGATAAAAAGTTAAAAGTCTAAATATATACAATGATATCACCATACCAAGGATCAAGGGTGCTAATGAAAAAAACTGTGTCGTCTGAAATGTTCTCCTCGGAACTAGATGGAGAAGAATCACAAGGAAGAGAGCAAATCAAATCGGAAAAAACCAATGAATTATTGTATTTGGCGGTAGTAAACAACAAAACAAACTCTTGGAGGATAACAATCCACTTCGAGTATTTTCCCCCCAACAATTGACGATTCAATATGTAGGTCATAGGGTTGCAGTTAGAAATCACGGTCACTGTGCGCAACAAAATATAATGACAAAAACGTTGAACATCTTGAACAGCAACCAACGCCAACTTCTCGACATGTGCATAACATGTTTCGGTATCGATAATATTATGACTCAAATAGTAAATGACGTGCTCGTCACCATCATCATCGTCTTGCACCAGAACCATGGCAATAGTGCTAAACGCAGCAGCCAAATAGAGGGAGTAATCGTGATGATAATTAGGAGGACGCAATAGAAGATCATTGATAAGCAATTTCTTCAATGCATTAAAGGATTTTTGGGCGATCTCATCCCAGAGGAACGGGACACCTTGCTTAAGTAATCGCATGAAGCCTTTGGCCACTTCAGCATAGTTCGGTATAAAACGGCCCAGGAAATTAGCTTTCCCTTGCAGACTCTGTAGTTGATGTAAAGAGGAAGGGGAGGGGATATTAAAAATAGCTTTTAATTTGAGTGGATTGAGACAAATTCCATCTTTAGAGATGATAAACCCTAAGAGCCTACCAGAATCAACGTTAAAGATGCACTTATGCTGATTGAGCCGAATGTTATAGCGTCTACAGCAAAGAAATATTTGACGGAGATGATCTGGGTGGTATTTACATTTAGCTGAATGAGCTGGAAGGTCATCAAGGTAAGGTTGAAAAATTCACTTGATGTCATGGAAATCATATGACATTGCTCTTTGAAACATAGCCCCAAAATTCTTCAAACCGAAAGGGAGCTTCTTATAGGTCAAGGTACCCTAAGGAAAGATAAAGGTGGTCGTGTTTTGATAGGCCAGAAGAATATTGATCTGGTTGTACCCAGAAAACTCGTCCATAAAATAAAATATCTCAATCCCAGCACACTCATCAATTATCTAGTAAATAAAAGGAGTGGGATAATTATCCTTAGGGAAAGCACAGTTGATATCACGGTAATCTACAAAGACACAAATAGTACCATGCTTCTTATCCACAGGAAAAATATTGAAACCCATTATGTCACAGGAATTGGATAAATGAAGCCAGCTTTAAGAAGTTTTTCAACTTCAACCTTAATAGTGGTTGCCTTTCTAGGGTGCACGGGATGAAGACACTGGCAAATAGGCTTCGCACCAGGATAGGTAGGAACCTCATGCACCACTATACTCAAATCGATGCCGGGAATTTCTTTGTAAGACCAAGAAAAAACGTTGTGAAACTCGCGAAAGAGACTAGTATAGACCTCGATCTCATCAGGAGAACAGGTCACCCCAATATGCATGTTCTCGACAACCCCTGGCTTGATGGAAATGTCGATAGGCATCGTTTGCGTAATGTTCCCCAAGTTACCTTCCGCAAAGACTTCATGTGTCAGGATGGGAATTTCAAGCGAATGAGAAGGGACTTGGAAAGTGAACTTCTAAAGATAAGTGGACATGGCCCCAAGGCTAGGCATGAAAGAGGAACAATGATGACTATCATCCCAAAGAGGATCCTCAAGAGACATAGTTTCCACGATGGAATTTTTAGTGGGAAATATCTCGTTTAAAGGATTGGGCGAATCTGAAGTGCCAAGCCAAGGGAATTGAGAATAAGTGTCAAGATACATACTCAAAGGAGCATGATCAAAGGGAGGAGGAGCCGAAGTCGAAATAATTTCACAATAATAAATTTCTATTGGACTTAACTGCATCGAGAAACCAAACAAATCAATCTGCTTGGGCGAAGGGATGATCCACGGATCAGAAGACCTGAAGATCATATTAACCTAAGCAGTGTCGGGTGGAGGAAGAGAAAAAAGACCCATGAGGGCAAGATCTTTTAAAAGACCCGGTCCTATGCTCTCACAAGGTGTAGGAATTCGATCTACATATGGAATGTTGCTCTTGGAAGATGAAGAAGTGAAAAAGGTCAACCGGTCGACAGTGATGATCTTTCCTTCGTGCAAGAAATGAAGAACACGAAAGAGACTGGACATAACGCACAGCATGGATTGAGTCCAACTAGACCGAGGAGAAGTTTGTAATTGAGCTTGGTGTCAATGACTACAACCTCGACGTTAACCATTTTCCCTTCTAACGTAATGGGTAAACTAGCGAGAACACCAAGACGGTGAGATTATCTTCCATCAAAAGCTTCTAAATCTTTTGGAGATGAATTGAGGGTTGGAGAACTGATGGCTTTCCAGCTAGAAAAATACATGACGCACATAGATGCACCCTCATCCATGATTGCTCGATGGATATTCTTTCCATTAATCCCAACTTGAATGATCAGTGCAAGCTAGTGAGGGAGACGTGGGACGAAATTTTCCAAATCGAAAGTGATAAGGCTAGAATCGGCGGGATCAATCCCTTCGATAGCAGATAACAAAGCCTTCTGTTGTGACAGACAGCTCTAAAGTACTTCCAATGCATACATACTAGATGGTGCCTGAGCTAAATCCTCAACAATACTGTAATGTTGAGCGGCACGGGTGTTGGGATTGTAGGAAGACTTACAGAGTACACCTTTTGAATGTGGCCATACAACGAGCTCAGTACTGGGCCTTTCAATCTCAAGAGGGCCTGAAGCAAGCAGGGGAGGAGGACCATCAGCAATTTCCTTCCCTGCTACCTGACGCGGTTTAGTATAATATTTCGATTGGGTAGAAATAGAGACAGATGTTGGACCATTCATCATGATAACCTAAGAGCCAAATGGGGTGGAGGGTTGAGGTTGCTCCACCAACTGAGTTTGTTGTGATGCGAAAGGTTCTTTAAGAATGGTCGAAGTGCCTTGGGTGCCCTTGAGCAGTCGACTCACCTCGGCCTGTCGTGGATAGTCCTTGGCGTAATGCTCTTCGTCACAAATCAGACAAGGTTACTTCAGTTTGCGTTGTGAATCTTCATCAGCACGAGATTTCTGAGAATCTTGTTTTGGGGTATCGGCTTTGGCCTTACCTTTACCCTTCTTTGTACCCTTGGAAGTTTTAACCGCTGGATTGGACTAGATGGCATTCACTTCTGTGGTTTTACCAAAATTTGGAGGTGACTAAGAAGAAGTATTATTGGAAGGAGTATATTTTTGTGTGTAGACTGTTGGTGATGTGACAAAACCAAAAATGTAAACTTGGAGAGCTGAATATGCACCAATTTTGTGTGTAACACCTAGGGTGCTACACTCCTAGAGGTCAAAATTTGGAAAAAAAAAAAAATTTCCCGATTTGCCTCAAATTTGGTGGAGAGACCCCTCAAGGGTATTTAGATACCTGCTAAGAAAAATCAGCAAATATTCCAAGGCTATCATGTTCTTTGGTTCTTTCTAGGTCTTCCAGCTCTATGAGGGCCTGCCTTAGCTTGGCATTAGCATGCATGATTTTCCTTGCATAATGTTTGACCATTTTCTTCTGTAGGGGAGGGCCCCTCTTCACCTCTTTGAAATGTTTATGCTCCTCTTTATAATAGTATATGACCCTTTGTGCCATCTCAACATCATTTTCCCATTCTCGAAGCTATGCATCTTTTTCTAAGAGAAGCAACTTAGTACTCATCTCTTGGTCTCATTTTCACTGTCTAGATCAATTAAAAGAGGCCCTTGAGAAGTATTCTTGATCCTTCTGCTCCTTCTCACTTGTACCTTCTGTTCAAAATTTTCTACCTTTTCCTTGCCCTTGTCTAATCCTTTAGCAGTTTGAGAGGAGATGGCCCTTTACCTTTTAGAGGCAGCAAACACATCTATTCTCCCTCTGTGCTATGTGTATGTGAGAGGGGTAACAATGGAAGTCTTGAATGTAGTGATGTCATCAATTTGATCCTCAAATTGATCAACATCTTCTACACTTGCCTCACTTTGATTTTTTTTGTGATTTATAGGCTGATTAGTGTCAAGACAGTCATGACTGTCATGACTCCTTCCTTGACTGTCTTGTGCACTTTGCTGACTATCCTCCTCATCTTGTTGCTCTTCCTTGCTTCTTTCATCATCCTCTCCCCCACTGCTTTCTTCTTGGCCATTGCTACTTTCTTCTTGGCCCTCATTATCTGTCTCAGTTTCTTCCTAACTGTTGCCATCTATTTGTTCTTCATTAGGGCTACTATCAGCCTCTTCACTTGGTATATTAGGAGAAGAAACAGGAGGTGAAATTATTTGTGGAGGAGGCACATGGAGAGATGATGGATGAGTGGAGGTAGATGGTTGTGAAGTGGAAGGTAAATTCTGCGGAATGAAGGCTCGGGGATTGGTAAACACATCTTGTGAGATGAAGGTTTCCCAAGCTATCCCTTGCTGCTCTAGCTGATATAAGACAATCATTTTGATTAAGGAGTGGTGAAAAAGGCTCGGCATTTGGTGGTCATAGATTTTCTTCTTGACAAGTGAGGCCATTTTGTCATTGCTCTAGAAAAGGTAGTATGGTAGGTTCAGCATTTTGACTTTATTGAAGTGCATCAACAACCTTATATGATATGAGTAGATTCCGAAATATCTCCCCTCACAGGTGAAAAACCTGATAATCTACCTCTTCAGTGCAACATACCTCTCTAGCAAGTGGGAGAAAGGGAAAACAACCTTGCAATTTTGTTGATAGCTGGGTTTCAGATAGGGCTTATAAAAACTCAACTCCAACTTCTTTTGTTTGAACCATACTTCACCAATGTCTGGTATACTTGTTGCCTAAGAAATAATTTTGGATGAGAGCTCAAATTGGACCCCGGCTAGGTTAACTTGATGATTCTGTAAGCTAAAGGCAAACAACCTAGTCAAGTTTGGATGGTTGTTTACTTGTTTGACCCTTTCACAAAATTGATAACACCCAAAATCCTGAAAGCATGAAAGGATCATAGGAGAGGAGGTAATCTAAACTGGGTCTAAGGGTTCAAACCTATTTTTCCTCCCTTCCTTGTACTGAGGCTCGTTAGGTCTTTGAATCTCATCACTGTTGGTGTGAATCTCTACTTCAGACACGGTGGTTGATTCTCTTAGCACATAAAGGCTCTTTAAAAACTGTTTGAGGACCTTTGGGTTAAAAAGGTTGCAATGAGTGAAGTGAGGGAAAATTTGAGCAAATGAAGGCAAGATGAAACTCTCCAGGGGTGCACTTAGTGTTTTTTTTTTAGAGGTTTGATTGATGTCACTCAGCCTCCTCTAGCACATATAACAATTTTCTCCTTCAAACCTTGACCAAAGGTATCTAAAATTAATTGTAATGCAACTTAGGGTTTGGCTTATTTAAGCCCTTGAATATGACTTTGCTTAGGAAAATAAAATCTTGGGAGGTAAGAAAACAAATCACCAACCTTGTATCTTGACTTTTGCAGAGGCCTTGAGGGTGAATAAAAACTGAAATTTTGACTCCCTTTAGCAATTTTAGAGAAATTATGTTTGTGCGTAACCCAGGAGCGTAACAGGCAGGAGTCAGGAAGCTGTTGTCTTTGTGTGTAACAGGTAGGTGCGTAACAGGCAGGAGTCAGGTAGTTGTTGTCTCCGTGTGTAACATTGGCCCAGGCGCGTAACACTGGGTCCTAGGTGTGTAACGTAGTGTTAAATAACACTGCGACCACCCTTCTTGTGCGTAACACTGAGAGCCAGGTGCGTAACACTGACCCGAGAGCGTAACACCTGCAAACTTCACCAATTTTCTCAGAAATTTTCAAAACCTTATCTCAACGGCTTTCTTGGGTTTTGAGATGAAATATGGTGTGAGGGAAAATATGCAAAAGGTCTTTATAACCCTTTTTTTTAAATAATTTAGAAGTCAAAACCCACTTTGGTAATGTTCTTGTTTATTTACTTTCTCTCACTATGCCTTTTTGATTGTTTGGTGATGCAGGTGTCATGTTGATCAACGAAGTTACTTGTCCCTTTCCTTCTCTGAAAGCATTCCCCTTGTAGGTAAAAATAGAGACTTGAAGGGTACCAAATCTACCCTAAGACTCATACAACCTTAGGTGTCGTAGTGAAGGCTCTCTGGGATTTGGATTTTGGATTGAAACCTAGAACTTGGGCTCTATCAAGTGTGAGACAGAGTTTATGATAAACAACTATATTGAAGATTCAAAAAAATCCAATGTACTTGATTTATCTAAAGAGCCTACAAATATAGTTTTGAGATCATCAATGCTTGAGGCATTTGGGAGACATAAGAGAGTTGGTTGGTTGGTGACCTTAGGTAGCAGTGGAGGGGTTGGGCAACACAAGAACAGTGGGCTTGAGGCCAAAGGTGACCAAACATGGTGAAAATGAATAGCATGAGCCCATAATGGGTCTTTTGGGAGTAGCAGGCTGACCTTGACATGAAAGGATGAAAAATTAGTGAAAATTTATCCTAAGGATAATGAAGGCAGTGAGATTTCTAGAACTCACAATGTTCATGAACTTTGTTTCTATAAATCTAGGATAAGTATTTTTAGTCATCCATGAGAAGCAAAAAAAATTACTGATGACTAACAGTGTCTCCACTTGGGGAGGGCAACTCCTTTTCAGGAGGTGTCCAGAACTTCAGATCTTTGGCTTTATGGTGATCAGTGCCTCATCCATTGGGCAGATTTTTACCTCTTTTCATTTGTTGATGCTTGCTTGAAGCTATGATCTTAGTAATCTAAAAAAACATTATTTATATCAGCATCATCTCTACCTACCCAACCTACTTGCCTAACATTTTTTTTTTCTTCCTCGGGTGCACTTGAACTAGAAAACCCTTGACATTCTTCCTTTTAGGAAAATCAAACTATCTAAATGTACCCTTATTTCTTCCAAGAATTCAGGTTAGGCTAATGAGCTCTTTTTATTTTCTACCTAGTCTACTTATTTGTAAAAATTGAGTTGTTTGACAAATTTTATTCTCTATCCTACTAACATGAAATTGAAAGCATGGTAAACCAGGATTAGAAAATATGACTTACCATGAGTTGTGGCATTAGAACAAGCTACACACAAGTGTTATTCTTTTACAGACAAAACTTAGGAAACATAAGGGAAATATATTTCATTTGCTAAACATCCCTATGTTCCTCTTTGGTTCAGATTTGAGCATGTGTAACGAGCATCTTTTATTCCTAATCTACTCTTATTTACAAGTCAAGATTGGATGTTTTGACCAGTTCTTTCTTTCACTAACCTATCAACAACTAAATTAAAAACATGTTCAGCCATGATTAGGCTAGATGAATGAACAAGACTTCTCTTTCAAAAACAAGTAGTGGCATTTAGACTTACACACTTTCATCATCATTATTATTTTTTTGGTATGGGGTTGTACCTTTCTTTCCAAAACCTGCCCTCTTTTCATTTTTTATTTTTTAGGGATTTTGTCTTTTCTGTTTCTTAATCAATTAATTTTATGTACAATGAGTGTTATATGAAAATTTCAGGAATCTTGACAAAAGTAGTGTTTGAGCATCCTTCCATTGACGGGAACTCCAAACATTTCAGTTCCATCAAGCTCTTGCAAAAATAAAGCATTGTTGCCTCTAACTGAATGAATGATGTAAGGCCTTTCTATAAATTTTCAAACTTGCCATGTTTTCCCTTGTATTCCCTTCTTGAATCCCATTTTAGAACTATGTCTCCAATTTGGAAATCATTTGCCTTGGTTCTCCTATCAAAAATTTTCTTGATATTGCTTGCATTGCTTGTGTTCTTTTGTAAACTTCCTCCCTTGACTGTTGCAAATGAATGGTTTGGTTCAGCCTTCTTTGCATGTCATTTTCTTCTGATTGTACCTCTTGGAGGAGCTTCATTGCTGGAACTCCCAAAGAGGTGGGGAATACTGCATCCATGCCATACACTAGTTGATAGGGAGACATACCAATTTATTTCTTGGTGGTTAGTCTATCAGCCCATAGTGCATGCGCTAGTTTGCCATGCCATACCTTTTGATTTTGTTCTAGGAGCTTCTTAATGATGTTTACCAAGCTCTTGTTAGAGGACTCAACTAGTCCGTTATATTGTGGGTAATAAGCAGTGGAGTGGCCTGGTATGATGTGATATTTATAGAAAAAGTCCACCATTTTCTTAGATGTAAAGGCAGCAGCATTATTGGTGATGATCTTTCTAGGACAACCAAACCTGGACAAGATGTTAGTTTCGAGGAATTTGATAATGACTGAGTCAGTGGCATCTCTAGAAGGGATGGATTCCATCCATTTGGTGAAGTAATCAGTGGTAGTGAGGATCCACTTATGTTGGGAAAATGAAGTAGGATGGATCTCTCCTATGAAGTCCAACCCCCACTCTTGGAAAGGATCTTCAACACTGATGGGATGCAAGGGAAAAGGTATAATTTTTCTTTTTCCATCAAATATTTTGCACTTATGGCAAGTCATGACTAGTTTGTGAGTATCAAAAAAAAAGGGTAGGCCAATAGTAGTCAGCTCTAAGGATCTTGTTGGCTGTAGTCTTCCAATAGAGGTGACCTCCACATTCTCCCTCATGTAATTCATGCATGATTTTTTCTACTTAATCTTCGAGCAAACATTTAAGTAGCAAACCAACATAACTCTTCCAGTACAAGACTCCATCTAAAATACAAAAATTTAAAGCTTTTTGTTTTAAGAATCTAGATTTAGTCTTTGACAGAGAAGGAGGAGCATTAAGATAAAGAAGCACATAAATGATATCAGCATACCAAGATGAATTTAAAAATATTTCTTCAATGTATGGAGTTGTAAATTATTCTATCTCCTCTAACACATCAACCATATTCATGTCTAAAGCCTAGAAATTTGATTCAGCCATAAGTTTTGCAAGTCCTATCCTTTAATCAATTTAGTGGGTCTGATTTCTAAATCATATTCTAAGATAGTAGCAATCCACTTGCCCCTTTTACCATCAGGGTCTTGATAAAGTATGTCTTTGAAAACTGTGTGTGGGACAAAAGCTATGACATGTGAATGAAAAATATAAACTCTAAAGTCTTTCAAAGCTTTGATCAAGGCAAAGGCTTGTTTTTCCATGATTTTATACTTTAGAGGAGCATCCCTCAAGGCCTTGATGAAGAAATCTATGGGTTGTTCTTGCCCCATGAGGTTCTTTTGCAATAATATTGCTGCCACAGTATGTTCAGATGCAAATGAGAAGATGTAGAAATCCTTGGTGAAGTCAGGGCTAATTAAGACTGGTGTTTGTGTGAGTGCTTGTTTTACCAGCTCAAAAGATTGTTTTGCTTCCATATTCCACTTCACTCCTACTTCCTTTTTCAACATGTTTGTGATATTCCTTAGGATTTTAGCAAGGTTGGGGATGAATCTTCTTAGAAAGTTAATCTTTCCAATGAAATATTGCAACTCTTTAATGTTTCTAGGATGGCTAATTTGTAAGATGCCTTCTATCCTTTTGGGATCTATTTTGATTCCTTCTTCAAAGATGATGTGGCCTAAGAATTTTCCTTCCTGAAGGCCAAACAGAGTTTTCTTAGGATTCATAAATAGGCCATACTTTCTACACTTTTCAAAAAAAATTCTCAACTGGCCTAAGTGTTCTTCATCAGTTTTAGAGTAGATAGTGATGTCATCAAGGTATATGACTATGAAGTAACCTATGTATTCCGAAAAATCTAT
The DNA here is from genome assembly GCA_034641835.2 of Pinus albicaulis. Lineage (NCBI taxonomy): Eukaryota > Viridiplantae > Streptophyta > Pinopsida > Pinales > Pinaceae > Pinus > Pinus albicaulis. The sequence goes on along the minus strand of CM076584.1, from coordinate 89,241,282 downwards.
GTCCATTTCCCTTTAGAAAATGGCCCCCACAATTATTAAGTTGAATGGCATTTTAACATACATGAATGTACCCCATGGTGTAGTGAAAGCAGTTTTGAGTTGGTCACTTGGAAAGACTAGAACTTGGTTATAACCTGAGAAGCCATCTAGTAATGAGATTCTTTGTGAGCCAACTACTTTTTGGAGTATGTGATCCATCTTAGGCAAGGGGTAATTGTCCTTTAAGAAGGCCTTGTTCAAATTTCTAAAGTCAATGCAAATCCTAATTTCCCTGGTCATCTTCCTAACTGACACAAGCTTGGACATCCATTCTGAATATCTGATAGGGAATATGATCCCGGCATCGTACATCTTTTTTATTTATTTCTCAACTGAAGGTAACAAGAGGGGGTTTATTCTTCTCAATTTTTGTTTGAATGGTTTCTGATTTTCTTTGAGAGGAATTTTATGTTGAATGATTTTAGTGTTATAGGATTTCAAGTCTTCATACCCCCAGGAGAACACATCTTTAAATTCTTTAAAAAGTTTAATGTATTTTTGTTTTGTGTGAGGAGGGAGAGTTTTGGACAGCTTTACTATTTTGGGCTCTTTCATCCCTCCAATGTTACATTCTTCTACATTTGTTTCAGTGGATTCCATCTTGGGTTTTTTAGCTACATCATTAAAATCAAACAACTCTTCTAGTGGTGTAAGGCCTCTTGACAAGGTGTCATCTTTGTATTACAAAACCTCAAGTTCTCTTTGATCTGATTTATCAAACATTTCTGCAACACAAGGGTTTTGAATGTGGTTTATATCATCATTAAAGGACAGCTCTGTTTTGGGAGTTTCATTTTTAGCAAAATTATTTCTTTCAAATCTTAAACTCCATTTTGTGCTTCAAATTCATTTCTGGATTGCAGAAAATCATCTATTTGCTCATCACTGTCAAACACTTGCCAATGGTTCAAGTTTTCCAGCACAGTAGGTCTGTTTTTTACTTTGATGAGGCATTGTTTATTTTCATAGGGTAAAGAGCTATTGCTGGCAGCAAAAGCAAGCTCATTGGCAAGGTATTTTTGGGCCCTAGGGATGAAAGTGAGCTCATACTTCTCAAAGGTTTTGAGAAGATCTAGGGAAACATTCCTATACTCTCTCAGCCTAGGGTTCTTGGCCGAATATTATCCCTTTATTTATTTGATGATCAGTTATGAATCTCCTTGAACCAAGATTTTCTTAGCTTTGATTTTTTTAAGTAAGTGTAAACCAATAACGAGAGCCTCGTATTTTGCAATGTTATTGGTGCATTGAAAATCTAGCCTATAGGAATGGCCTTCATTTGTGTTTTGGAGCAAAACCCCAGCTCCTGAGCCAGCCGTACCATAAGAGCCATCAAATCTCATATGCCAAAGGGTGTCAATTTCAGATTTGTCATCGTTTTGTACTTTGGGGTTGCTAGAGTTTTGGGTGTCATTTTATTGATTAGAGAGCTGGTTTGGTTGTTCTGAGGGGCTTAGTTTTCCCTCATTGTCATTCACTTGTTCAATTATATCACTTTCATTGTACAATATGAAGGAGTCAAGGTCTAAGTGAATGGAATAAATCGGTGTGTTATTTGGCCTATCTATGCTACTCACCATATATTTCATGTGGGATTCCCGGTACAACCTCCTTGTTTGATTGAAGACTGGGATGGTGGCATACGTCATGTCCATTTGAAGGATACCCTAGAGTTTGGCCCCCCATGATCTAGATAGAAGCATGCCATACTTTCGAGGGATGTCAGCCACAACTATGTCCATGACTAGACTTTTAGCAGGGATTTGTGCCAGATTGACACACAGATCCTTGATCAGGCATAAACACTTGACCCTACTTGAATCAAAAGAGTACAATTATTTGTAAGTCTTTTTGATTTCTAGGCCTAATCTCTCCATCACAACCTTTGGCATGAGGTTGTGTGAGGCACCGGAGTCTAGCATAGCATTATGCAGAATTTTGTCATGTATGTTCAGACTAGCATAGAAAGGAGGGACAACTCTTTCTTGATATTTTCCCTCTACTTCAAGGCCAAACAACAGCTCTAGTTTATCATCAGTTAAGTTTAAAGTGTCAGTATCATTCCCTATGTTTAACACTTTGAAAATCTCGGATCTATATACCTCTTACATTACCAATTCAGTGAGAGGCATGGTTATCTTGATTTTGGAAATTTCTCCTTCAAAGCTGAAAGGCAGAGGTGTCTTTATTGCATTTACATCAGGTTCATCAACCATAAACTTTTCTACATTTTTGATTTCCTGATTCTGATTTGATGGTTTGGACAACAATGTTTTTTCAAGGCCACTAGTTGAAGTACTAGGGTATATTGAATCATTACTAGGTTGACTGTTTTTAGTTTGTTTAGATCAACTTTCTTAGTCATAGTATTTGTGTTTTCTGTTGTCTTTTTAGGAATATGTTCAG